>VZRF01011155.1:0-170177 GCA_013396875.1 Vireo altiloquus | reverse complement strand
CGCGGCTCGGATGGGCCCGGCCCCGCCGCTCCCCGCCGCCGGCACCGCTGTCCCCGCTGTCCCCGCTGTCCCGGGCTGCCGAGGGCTGCGCCGCCCCGCACGGGCTCCAGGTGAGTGAGGGCAGCGAGGGACCTGCCGGCTCCCTCCAAGCCGCGGGCGCTGCCGTCGGGGAGGCTGGGCGGCGGGCAGGGCTTCGCTTCCTTCCCCGCGTCTTCTCCGGAGGCTGCTTGGGAGCACAGCCACGGGAGACGCTTAATCTGAAGCAAAACCGGCGTTTCATGTAGAGGCTAAAGAAAGGTTCCTGGTGGGACATCGGTTTCCCGTGAACACACACGGCTCCCTCGGCACCGACGTTCCCAGCTGTCTCGAAGGTGTGAATTGGATTGCGGGGAGCAGGCTGTGCTCCCACCAGCCCGGATACCTGCGGGAAGGCCGAGCTCAGCTGGCAGGCGTTTTCTTGTCCTGAAAGGTTGTGGCTTTTCCTCTTCCATTCCTCAAATAGCTCTCAAAATGCTCACTGATCCTCTACCCTGAAATTAGCCATAAATTGTGTGTCTTTTCCCCCTCTTTAGTATATTTGTATAAATACAACAAATGCATTGTTTTCATTAGTATGCAAGCTTCTGTTGACAAACTTTACTGTCAATAGTATATTTAGTGTATTAAATTTTAATTGCCACTGATGGATCTTAGGTTACTGTACAGGAATCTCTTTAATTCAAAACCTTTTAAGAGCACAATGAAATTTTAGGTGTGAAAACATCACCCTGTCAGTTTTGCCATACGCTTAACTAAAAACCACCCCATATATAGAGAGAAGTTTATAGAAACACCACAACAGTATAAAAAGGAATTGTTTGCATATTTTCACACTAGTTAAAACCCTAATTTTTTTTTTCTATAGCTATTTTAATTGTATTTAAATTGGATAAATTCATGTGTGTCTTAGGTTTTATATGCATATAACTACCAAAGCAATGTAAGTATCAGCCAGAACCATGCAGTGGACTGTACATTCCATCCTTTGTCTGAAAGTAAATTGTTTTTCCAGGTAGACACACAAGATCTTCCAGAAGCTTTCCCTGTTCTCTTATTTTGCCATTATAAATCTTAGGTACCATAACTATCTCCCATAAATCTCTTTTTGGTTGGACATCATGTTCTCTACTCAGTACTGTACATTCTCCTGTATTTGTCATCATTAAGAAGTTCATTTGCTTTATCACTCACAGATCATTAGCTTCCAAAAATAGCAGCAATGCATCAAAGCCTGTTTGATACTGATACAAGGCTGTACATCATTTTTGCATCAGAGTAGTTTCTCAGTGTTTGTATCACCATGCCAATAAACACTGGGGCAACAGTCCTTTTCCATGCAACATGATATGGATTGTTTTTATGTAAATTTTGAGTGGAACTGAGCTCTCATCAGCAGTTTCTACAGGGCAAAGATTAGATTACAGAAGGAAAAAAAATGTAACTTTATTACTGGCACTTGCCTTGTAGCTCTTTAATCATTGAAAGAGGGTGGTTTCAGAGTAGGAGTTGGCTTATCATTAAAGGAAAGGGAGCAGGTGCATTTAGGTTTATCCAGTGATGAGGTAGGAACTGTCTGTGGTTGTTTATAGTGGTGGGTAATTAGTTTGTCTATGTACAGACGTCAGAGTTTATAGAAACTAGAAGGTCATGTTTCTTCGCTTTCACGAAGACCTTGTGAGCTTAAATTCTGCTGTGTTTTTAATTAAAAATGTTTTCTTTAGCATGTGCCTCTGCGCGTATAGGATCTAATTCTTCTCTTGGAAAAAAACCAGCTAACCTGGCAGTGTTGCTTCTAAGGCAGTGGTTGGAAATATGAGTGCGTGCTGCCTGCCACTGAGCTCTGCAGAGGAAAGGGCTCTGCTCACACTCAGCCTCTCGTGGTACTGACAGCCTCTGCTGTCCTCTGTCGCGCGGGGCATTAACAGCTGTACAGTACTTAGCTAGCAGCCTCACTAAGTATAATCATGACAAAAGAGTAGCAAAAAGGAGGAAAAAAACTCCTTAATAACAAGGACTGGCACTGAACTGTTACAGAAGAACTGAAAATAGGATTGAATTATGGAAGTGTCTCAGGCAAATATTTATGGCAGTAGCAAAGCTGCATTTCAGATTCACCAGGACAAAAGTGAAATCATGGATGTCTGACAATACATAGACAAGTTCTCCCTGTTTTGTGTGAAGATTTAATAAATGGTCATTGCCTCACAGCCCAGCCGTTCCACTCTTGATTTCAGATGTGTGTTTCCAGCACAACTAGTCTTTGATTGGAGAGTGTAACCAATACACATTGTAGACAGGGACCTGCAGAGTACTCACTGTGCAGGAAGTGAAGGTGACTCTGAAGTCTGTTGTCACAGATCTCTTGTTCAGCGCCCTGCGCAGATGGAATGCATTGGTTCTCTTGCCCTCTGAGGTCTTGCTTCATAACAGCAAGCTCTGGCTTTGGCCCACTGAACGTAGTGTATATCCAGCAATGCACAGTTCATTTATCTTTTTGTTACAGAAGCCTAAGAAGTGCCTTTCTGCAATTGTAGGTGCTGATGAACTGAATATATCTAGTTTGTTTATGTCCAAAATACTAAAGGATATCCACTTGAACACGGAAATTTTTGTTGGAAGGCAGTAGAGTGAAGGCTGTACATGCCAGGATTGTAAGACGCTCTTAGAAAAAGCTGCCTAATTTCCCAGCTGTGCATATACTGGAAGAGAGTTAACAATCTCAAGAGAGATGGAAATTCAGTCATAAAATGTAATGTATCCAAGGTATTAAATATACAGTCTTCTCTTACTGCAAGATTTATGGTTCTGTATTATTAAAGAGAGGAGACTGTATGCAAAAAGGTCAGGAAAGGAGACTTACCCATTTTCTTACCCTTTTTCTTACAGTGAAACGTCCATTCATGGACATTGTTACTTAAGGAAGATGGCTTTATCTATACCAAAACATTTCTGTGCATTGCTGCTCATCCTCAAGTCAGCAGAACTCTCTCAGAATAAGCTTGGGTCCTCTCAGTTTATGTTTTTGAACTGGCCAATACTTGCACAAATCCCTCCCCAGTGCCTTCTCACTGTGGTACTGCAGCCTCTCTCATTCCATCACTACATATGAAGAGGGTTAAGCTAAGACAGGCTCATTAAATCTGATGGTCATCTCATAAAGTCATTAATGGAAAGATCTTCCTGATACAGTATCAAATTTGATTAACTTCTTGGAGGTAGATGTGGGTAAAACAGTGCAATGTAAGAGGCAAGGGGGTGTCTGGCTGCTCTGAAATACATTTAAAATAGAAAGTTTTGAAATTAGACATAAAAGTAAACAATCAGTTTAGGAATTCTGGAGTGTTCCATTTTTGGTGTCTATAAAGAGTGCACATAGTGGGTTGTAGAATTCTGAGTGCAAAATGCCTACATCTGTTTGATGAGTTTTAACAGGATGGAATTAAAAGTCTTGGCAGTTCAAAGCCAAGCTACCGGCTCTGTTGGCTCCTGGGAAAATACAGAGAGAGGTCTGGGAAAAAAATGTAAATGTATTAGTAGATGTTTTTGTGAAAACAATCAGCAGGGATGCTTCTAGTTAAGCTCAGATTTAAATAATCATTGTCTTAATTTCAAGGGTACCATTTTACTGTGTTTATACCTCTTGCAAGTCGTATTACTCCTGATGCCTGTACTCTATATAGCCTCAAAGGGAGTCAACAGAATTCCTCTTGGCAGTAGTAGTTTATCCAGTAAGTTGCAGGAATGTAACAGAAAAGTGTCTTGGAACCCTTAAAACAGCAGATGGTGTATCTGCTTTTGTACAGCACTTTTGAAATGCACCTTGGGAGCAAATCTCACTGTACACGTTGGTGGTGCCTTAAATTCTGACAAATTTTGAAATGATTCAAGAGGAAGAGTAAATCAATGACTCAGAGAAATACGGATCAAAACAGGTATGAGAGATGAAGTGGGACTTCTTAGTGTTTTATGACCATTGACTCTTCATGACCTTGAATGAGTCTAGTGAAGTATAATTACAAGAGTGTTTACTTAGGGCAAATAGTTTTTAACCCACCTGTTGATGTTCAAAGAGAATGAGATAAAAGAGGACACTGATTTCTTTGGTATTTCTTCCAGTGCATTTTGTTTCTCAGAATTCTCAGGCCCGTGGTTCTCCATGCTCCCAGCTGCTTCAGAGCAGACTTCATCAGTCAGCTCCAGGAATATGGAAAACCTACATGTGTATAAGCTGGCACATACATCCTCTGCCAGCTGGTTTTCTGGTGAAGTTTGTTGCTAAGTTAAGACAGAAGTAGCTTTGAAAAGAGACCTTCAAGGAAAATTTCTTGACAGTACAACTTTTCTTTTATGGAAACACTAGTGATTTTAGAGATAATGCCTGAGTTTACAGGTGAAACACTCCTGCAAGTACACAGTTTTAAGAAGTGCTTCAGCTTGCACTGCTAAGCTGCAGTCCCCATAAACAGTTTGTTTGTTCTATGGATAAAAATACACAATATTGTGTATGTTTTTTCTTCTTTTTTTATTTTAACAGCAAAAGAGTTTATTTTTTGAAAAAGTCAATTTCTTTTTAATGACATTGTTTAATATTGCATCCCTGAAAAGCTAAAACCAAGGTGTGTTTTGTTTTGTTTGTTTTTCATCTGCAGCACATAAAAGTTGTAGGCAAGGGAGACAGGTTACACTTTTACTCCTTTGTATCTTAAATTGGTGAGTGAGATGTGAAGATGACACAGTTCTCATTCCCCATGTCATTCTTCTTTTATCACATCAGCTTTGGCAACTGCTATTTAAAGAGAAGTAGAATATAACAAAGGAACTGCTTCATCTTCTAACTCATTGTCTAATACAATGAGCTGCTTGTATTTAGAATTATGGAGTTTGTTTGATTCTACACTTGAGTAGATTTCTTTCCTTCCTAAAATGGAAAATATTCTAGAACTGATCCAAGTTATAAATACAGTATAACATGGAAGTTAAAGGACTCAGGGCACTGTATGCCATCAGAACTAGTAGCTCTTTTAATCTTACAGTTGTGGCATTCTTTCCTTAATACTGGAATCAGTATCACTAAGGTTTTTTCAAGGTGTTTGGGGGTTGGGGAGATGCAGAGGTTGCACTGCATCAGCTGACTGTGGAAACACGCAGGAATTTCCATAGATACTTGGACAGATTACTAGTTAAAGAGGGACAGACACGACCTATCTGTCCTTCTAACTAATTCCATTCCTAGAAGAAGAACAAATTACTAATTTCTGCAGCTACAGGCTTTTTGAGTTGGTATAGTGTTTAATGTGTCCCCATTGAGTTGACAGTTTCATAGGTAGGAACGCTGTGCAAAACATCCCTGTGGCTTTGGTCTCGGCTGGAAAGATTGCAGGACAGAGATGTTCTAGATTCACATCACTTTGTGTCTTGCTCTGCAGTGGAAGACATGTATGTCTGGTCTATTCGAGGTCTGATTTTTACTTAATGATAGGTTAGCTTAGGAAAACTATAGTACAGAAAAACAGTGGGAGAGGAAGAGAATTAATGTCACTGCTTAGTTGTCCTAATCGCAGTACAGGAGTAGAGCATGAATGAAGTATCTGGAAGGGATATCTGGTGAGAGTTCTCCATTAGGCCTCACAGAAACTTCAGATCTAGTTTCCATCCTGTCTTCTGCACTGTAGGCTGGTTGTGTAGTGTGTTAAGGCATGCTCTCTGGTGTTTGGAAGTAACGATTTATCCTGGTTTGGTAGGTATTCACCTCAGAGTCACCCGTTCTTCTCAGGCCTTCTGAAAGCAGAGTCTTCATCAGAGAACATCAGAGTAGCCAAAACTGGGGAGGTTTCTTGGTGGGGCTGGAAATCACAGAGGAAAAATAACAAAAGTGTGTCTCTCCAAACATTTTATTTAATATTTTCCTTGCTGGGTGGGATGATGTTGAAAGTTTTAGTGAAGGATAAACAATGCTTTTTAGAAATTTAAATGCAAATCAAAACTGTGCAAAGGTAGTGTGATGTTCAGAAAGACTATAGGTGGCAGCATCATTATAAAATAGAGTTTACTCGATGTCTTTAGCCAAACAGAAATCAGCCCTTACTTTCTTCAACAGTGTGTCATGAACAAATATACAGGACAGTGTGAAACAAAAAGAGCATATGAGAAACCTGGAGTTAATAATAGTTTAAGCAAACAGTTAAAATATGTCGATCAGTCTCTTAAATCTGTGTGATGTCAGTTTTTGTAAACATGAATGAACGTGCAGGCTTGCAGAGATCCTTCTCCACATCTTGATTGGTGCATTCAAGCTATCAGTGGTAGCTGAATTTTGCCACACCAGCACATAATCCAAGCAAGAAAAAGATGCTATTCTCATCAGCACTGTTGTCTCAGGATTTTAAAAATGAGTATTTGAAGAAAGACAAGTTAGTGTATTTCAGTGAAGTGTCCTGAATTTTCCTAGGTGGGTAATATCTTTGGGACATTGAAGGTGGATGAACTAGAGGTTGATTTTTTTATAGAGAGGAGTACTCAACAGCTTATGAAATGGAGCCCATTTCAGGTATTTTAGATTTAGCTTCCAAACATGAATACTTTAACTCAACTCTGAAAAAGATGTCCCTTGTTAAAATAAGGAGGATAACATTTTTACTTTTGTCCCTCTTGCTTGCCAAGAAAGTTTATATAGGAACCGTTAATGAGGAGAATTTTCTTAAGTCAGTGTGTGTTGTAATTTTCTCCTAGTATTGGTTTATAGGAGAAATGAGACTTTTTTTTTACCCTGAAGCCCAGGGAGAACTGTCAGACCCATTTTGCAAGGCACATATTCACTTTCTTTCTTGTCCTAATGCGTTCCCCTGAATCACTCAGTCCAAAATTATCAAAGTGAAGCCATAGACTGTATCTGGTCCATGGCTTTCTTGTTCCTCAGCAGCCTGCTTTATGAGCTACTGTAGAGGTTACTGCTCTCAAATATTCAATTAAATAGGTACTTCTCATTTGATACAAAATCATGGGGGCACAGGTATAGATTTGTTTTTCTTGTAGACTAGCTCTTTTTGAAATCTTACTGTGAGATGAAAGTATGGCACAGACTGTAAACTCAGTTTATCTAATTGCTACTGAACCGACTGATGAAGAGTGCTGTGTTTCTTCACTGGTTTATTTTTTTAAAGTGCGGTGCTAACTGTACATCTGTGTTTTAAGTTGATTGTGCAGATTACAGAGCTCTGGATAGCTTGCATCAGGGAAAGGATGCTGGGAGAAAAAAGTCAAGTGTCAGTGTGAAAATGATTTTTCTTTCTAGTGACTTAAGGTTCCCTTTTTTTGATTTCTTCTACAAAACCTCTTTGACCAAATGCCAGATCAGTGTGAATTAAACCACTTAACTATTTCTGCCTCTCCTATGTCTCACACTACCAGGCAGTGTTATACACCAGGCAGAAATATACCTGAGCAGCATCCACAGGACTTCAATTTATTTGCTCAGACTTGAAGCAAGATTGCAAAGATGAAATATGCAGGTGATATACTTTTTTTTTACCCAGGAGAGGGAGGAAAACACTATCTTGTGGTATTACTCCTGTGTTTCTTTCTTTTATAAGCCAGTGTAATGGATTAGAGATGTTGTTCTCTTGTGTAAAGGGATAACAAAGGCATCACACTCAACACAGAGGCTTTTAACATCTTCAGGGATATAATTCCAGTCTACTGCAATAGGAATGAGGCACCTAACCTGAAAATCCCATTGTACATCTTATTGGATAGTGATTCCTATTCACTGCAAGAAATGATGGCTCACATCTCTATCTTTGGGCATTTAATGGCTGTGAAAACTTGACCCTCAATAATTTAGATGAATAATAAATGCGTCTAAAGAGTGGATGCTGGTAGGGAGTACTTCTGAACTTGTGAGCACTGGGTGTGCCATGTCTGTAGTATAGCTCTGTCTGGGTAATAGCTGTATATGTGTCATTTTCACCCTCTTTCCTTGTTCACACACCTTGATTTCAAGGAAAGGAAATTTGATTGTGTGAGAAAAGAAGGCAGCTGTCATGTGTCTTGGACATGCCTCAGATCTGAACAGTTCGGGTAGGTGGACAGGGAAGATGCATCTAAACTACTGAACAGTGCAGGAAATGTTCCTGGGTCAGGCTGTCATTGATCTTGGATTGTTGGAATGGCCCTGGACACAATCCTGGTTGGATAGGCTGGTGATGGCTTTCAACAAGCGGAGTGGATGTAGTCAACCTCTTTTGAAGATCCTGAGAGTTTAGTCTGGTTTCAAGCACAGAAATTTTGACTCTGGTGCCACTGAACAGTCCTGAGAGTGTTTCACTTACAAGAGCAGATGCAGCCTGAGACAGAGACTCCTAGATATGGGCTAGGCTGCATCAACCACACCAAGCAAAGTGATTTTGTCCTTACCCTGACAGGTGTCAGTAGGTGAGCATTTAGGTATGTTGAAGGGGAGGGGAAATTGTGTCTTCTGTTTTGATGATTTTTTTAAAGCACAGTTCTATTTCTGTGCTAGCCTGTGGACTTTTTGTAGCATGGTATGAATGATTTGTGTTTGATCCCACAGCTGGAGAGAGTACTTCCAGTCTGTAGGGCAGAGGAAGTCATATATGTGTTGCTGTGAAAGGCTGTGGGAGCAAATGCCAATTTTCTCACAGTCACAGCTCACAGTTCTCAAACACTCTGGAGCTAGAGGTAAGGTCAGTGGGCAGCAGGGTGCTGACAAGAGTAGTTCACTGGAACCAATGAGTATTCACCCAGCTAACACTTAGTTCTGTCGTTTTTTTTGCCGTAAGATTATAGCCCCTAACTCAATGATGGTCTAGTACAACACTGTTCTAACAGCTGCTGTAAGCAGAAGATGTTCTGAGTATAATCGGGCTCTGTACGCTGATGACTGATCACACAAATCTGATAAATTCTTATGACAGGATCTGTGGCTTTGAGGTTCATTGTAGAAGCCAGATTGTGCCTTATTTGCTGTTAAGGCTTAATAGAATTGCCCATTGATTTCTTTGCAGCCACGTCCCCCAAGGGATTTATTCATTCAGGGATTAAAATTGTTCCACGGTTGTCTGATTTGTTTAAAGCTCATGCATTTCTCTTAATTGGAGACAGTGACCTCAAAAATAGCCAAAACCTTCCATTATCCTTATGTGTTAGAAAAAGGTGTTATAAAAAAAAGTCATATTCTAATTAATAAAGGCTCCTACATCTCTACTTTTGTACCTCCCTACTTCTGCTTGCTTGAGTCAAAAATGAGTTGAAATATCTGTCTGATGAATTTGTTTGGAGTGGAAGGAAGCCAAGAATTATTTTAACAAATGTTTTAGCTTGACACTGAGTACGGAGGCTTAGTTTGCCAAGCTGGAAAAGTGAATAACTAGGCAGTTTTTGTGAGGCTTATATAGGGTGTGGGTCATCTTGAATGTCAGTTCCAATCTGTGTTGCGTATTTGTAGAGGAGCGTATGTTGTGAATGAATTGACATGTTCTCCTCATAAGTTTCGTGTTTCTCTGAAACAGCAGATTAGTTTTGAGAAACTGTGGCACATAGTGCAGTCAGCTGAGAAGCCAAAAGGACTTCAGGAAATCGGCTTCTTCTATGTGCTGGACAAAATTTCTGAGGTACCTGCAAGTGTGTCTGAAGGAGCGTTGTGTTGGGTGCGGTGATGGTGTGAAGGTAACGTGTCTGGTAAGCTGGGGTGCAGAATACAGCAAGGAGCATTATGGCTCCTGGGAAAGGTGGATGGAATTCAGCACAGGAGAAGGGAGCCTTCTAGCCCAGCTCCCGTGTGCGCAGGGTCCCGTGGGTTGGTGTGGTGCATAGCTGTTGTCCTGTCTGTGGCCTCTTGGCTGTAGAACAGGCACACTTGCTTCTTTTGGCAAGTGTACCAGTGTTAATTCTTGCCACAGCTGTGAAAGAAGTCATCAAAAGACACCTGAAAGCCAATCTCCTGCTGCTGCTTCTTCCACTTTGGCAGGGGCATGTGAGATCAGAGTGTAGTGTGTATGAATAAAGCCACATGTGGACAAGACAGAACAAGGATCTGCTGCAAGGTCAGAATTGGGTTGTGTCCCTGGATTCACTTGAGATCTGAGGCTGTCAAAACTTAGGTCAAAACCAGGCTTTTAGCTGATGTTAATCTGATGATGAAGCCAGATATAATCCTGGTAATTTAAAAAAACCCCAAACAAACCTTGATTCCATGGATGAAGCAGAATTCAATGAAGTGGAGGGAAGCTTTTCTGAGCATGACTCCCTGCTTTGTTTGCCACCAGTGAAGTGATCTCTGTCATTAACCCTTTTTAGGAACTTTATTTTCAATAAGTATTCTTGCTTTCCCTCGGACTTTCTGCTGCCTTTACTGCTATTTTCCCTGCAGAGTTTCTCCTTCCTTGCTTTCTTCTTTCTCGCAGAAAAGTCTCTGCCATACAAATATCTGCATTTGTGTGTAGCAATCTTAAGGGACATCTTTGCTGCCCCAGAACATCAGTTGCTTCTTTGGACTTGTCATGCATCTATAGATGATGGTTCTGTTGCTCTCATTATATTCTTGGAAAAGGAAGCTCTGTTGCATTTTATACTTGCTTTGGATTGCTTCAGTATTGCTTAAACCAGTCACAACAATGGGTTATTAACTTGAAATTTAACAGTGGAAGATGATAGGAGAAAAAGAAATATATTTATTTCCTACAAGCAAGTTGAAATCATGGGTTTGTAATAATATACTACTGCATATCTGATATTCCAGGACCCCCAAGTGGGCTTCAATCCTTGAACAGGCAAAGTTCACGGTTTTACGGGACAGAAGGTTAGTCCATTTCAGAGATACCTGAACCAAGTAAACAGTCTGGCTCCTCTGACATTTGCATTGAGTCTGCGCTACATGGAAGGATAATGGTAGGTAGCCTGCTGTTTTGACAAAATTATGCTCTTTAAACTGGTTAGCAACTCTTGTGTGACTCAACACTGTTAGCACAAGCATATGAGTGTTGCTATTTGGACTGTGATGGAGTGCTTTGAGGAAGTGCTGTCTGCTCTAGAGCAAAGAGGTTGTTTCCATGACCTTTCTTATGGTGAGAGGATTTTTTTATCAAAAGATAGTCCTGTGAATCTGATATGAAATGACTCTATAAGCAGAGAGCACTGTAAATTATCTCCTTTGGTCAGTTTTCTTGAAACTTTCTCTGAAACTCTTGCAATGAGCCTGATGTAGCAAGTTTCTTAGTCAAAGCAAAATACTGACAATTAAACTGTTACTTTTAAATCAAATTCTGTAGTTTTTACTTATGTTGCTTAAACAGTCTGGTTTAATAACCAGCTCAGCTGCTTTTCAGTCTTATTCTGAATGAAAGTCACAAGCTGTAGCTCAATCACAACAAGATAAGAGGATTATGTGTGCAGATAGGTACATCTCAACTTCCTGTTGGACTCATAGGTACTTTGGATCTGTGGATGATGGTGTGGGAATCTCCAGCAAGGGCTTCCTGGTTCTTCCTCCACAAAACAAACTAGCAAATTCTGCTGAAAAGTATTTCATTGTTTTCTCAACCACATCTGATCGTATAGCACTGCATTTGTCAGCTGTATTTCCATAATATAAAGTCTCATTTCCTCATAGCTTTTTATATCTGACTAGTTGTTATTTTAATAGCAATATTTAATTTTGCCCTATTTCTGAAGCATAGGGCAAAATAAAAGTGACCAATCCAGTTTTTTTCATAATATCTGTAAGTGATTATACCGTTTTGTTTTCTCTGCCCACTTTTCAGTGTGGAATGTGGCTGGAATTTACAACAGCACTGAGCACTAACTCTGTTTATTTGGCTATTAGAATTAGACCAAAGCTGAGTGCTAGTATTAGCTCAGCCCAAGAGTCTGCTGTGATGTTATTAAAACTTTTTGCTCCACAACAGTCTGTACAGTTTGTAGTGAACTGGAGACAGTATCTGCTTTAAAAGTTTAGGTAAGGAAGCAAAAGCCTTTTGCTAGTGAAGGTAAGAGCGCTACTGTGGTAAGAACATGCAAGTGGTCTACTTATATGAGAAGGTTCATAATCAAAATAATCTTCAACTTTTAGCTAGTCTTCGTGATGTTTCTTGTTAAACTCTCAGCCACTTTTCTTAGGAACAGCAGACTGCCAAATACCAGGTGAAACCACTTCAGCTTTTAAATGTCTTAATTAAATATATTGGATGTGTAATGCCTGATAACGTGCTGTGTGTTAAACCAGAACGCCCTGACAATTTTGTGCAGACTGCTTGTAAAGAGCACTGTTTACTTTTCTGAGTCAAAGCACAAGGCTGAGTGTGTCAGAACCAAAGTTCATTGTGCAGCCATAACCTGCCTCTTGTATATGGGGTGGACTCCATTTACACCATCACAAGTTACTCATCCTTTTGCCCCCTCACTCAAAGGGCCTAAAAGTTACACCACCTGCCAAAGTTATGAGCAACTGAATATAACAAAGGAAATTAATACAAGTATCACTGTTACCTCTAATAAAATATCACTGGCTTACAGTGAAAATCTGAAGGCAAGTTAATCAAGAAATAAAGACATTGTGTGCTGCATAAATCAATGCTTATTTCATGTAGCTGTAAAATGAAGGTGTAAATTGCTTACATGCAACTGTCAATTCTAAGACTTTCAAAACCAGCTAAAATAGAGAATTACTTTTTCCTGGGCTTACATGTCATTGAAAAAAAAAAGGTACTTAAGTCCCATTTTCTTAAAGGCACTGTAGAATTTTAGATCTTATTCCAGGTTAGGAAAGTAGTTTGCTCTGCTGTGTAATTATCGAATCATACAATATTTAGTAACTAGATCACACCCAACTTATTTTAAAACAGACTATTAAAAAACATACCATGTAGTTACCATAGCATGGAAACAGAAGATATATTTAAAAATAAGAAGAAACTTTTCTGGTCCTATTTGGATATTCAGATGACTTTCTGGATATGTTAAGGTTTTGTTTTCCTCACTTTTCTTCTATCTCCCTTTCTTTTTGATTTTACTCTTTATTGCCTCTAGTAAAACCCAAGGAAAACCTGGGCCAGAAATTAGCTGGAGAATTGGACCATGTGCAGAGAGCTGGCAGACTCACATATCTAAAAGTAAAAGTCGTGGCAGGAGAATAAGAAAGGAGATTATTAAAATAAACTGTATTTGTAGAAATTTTTCATCCTTTTCCTTCAGAGGTTATGTACAGCAACATGGAAGATGGTGCCTATTTTTTCTGTTCTGTCTCACTTCCTGTCTGGCAGCTCTGCATGCAGGCACCCAGAATCCTGTCCAGGTGGGCTCAGCTCATGCTGACAGTAGCACTGCCCTCCTGCCCCAATGATGGCTGTAAGGAAATGGAGAGAGATGGCAATTCTGTGAGTGTTGTTTGGGGAACACAGAGCAGTTGGGCACTCAAGTGGTCGGTTGCCCTTTCAATCATTAGAGTAGTGGAGTAGGCACTTGAGTGAGGACACTGGTATCACTCTGTGTTGGATGTAGTTTTTTAGCTTTTTAATTCTTCTGAAATCGCTTATACTTTCTCTGGACATTGTCCTTCAATAGTAATAGAACTTTTATGACTAGTCATGAAACAGTAAAGTTTGTTAAACCCAGCCTAGAGCGGATGCAATTGCACCATCATTAATGTATTCAGAACATACTCATACACACAGAGAGAAATGAGCTACACTGGTACTTCGCAATGGTAGATTAAAGATTGGACTCAGTGGCCTTAAAGATGTTTTCCAGCCTAAATGGTTCTATGATTTGTGCCTAAATACTGCATACTGAGAGCTGCATAGAAGGCTGTTGTTTCTTTCTGTAGCCTGTCCATCCCAACCAGCCAGTGTATGTCCTGGGTACTGTACTGTATTATGTACACTATAATGGGTTGTTTGTAAGGCCACTGGGTGTGTTTGCATCAACTTCAGCCTAGGTGGAACAAGAGCTGTGAACATGCAGAGACATGGACTGCAGTGCAAGCTAGACAAGCCCTCTGAGAACTGAAGATGCTATATTGTTCTCTTTTCCTTGTTGCTTTTATAATCCAGACATGTCCTCAGCCTAAATAATCTCACTAGATAGTGTGAGCTGTTTAACCCTCAAAGGGGAAAATAATTCTTTGTCCCCCATCTCACAGCTCATTTTCTCAGGAGACTCTCTCTTAGTTACCATGGATATGCAAACTGGTGGTACAGTCTTCCTATCCTTTATTCATACACCTACTAACATCTGTACCAGTGCAGCTTTCAAATATAGACCTGGCTTGTGCTGGATCTGGCTAAATCTGGAGCTGCTTTACACATTTCTTTGACACATTGGTTTTGGCTGATCGTTCTACCTTTTTGAGCAGATGTAACATTTCATAACTTGTCACTGAATTTTTATACTTTCATTCATGATGGTGACAACCAGAAATCTGATTGTGAACCACCAACGTGAAGCAAATAAAGCAGCTTGGGAATTTCAAGAAATCTGTTTCTCAGCGCCACTCCCTTGAACGCTGGGTGGTGTACGAAGTATCAGGTTACACGGAGACCTAGAGCAGGTGGGTCAGTTCAGCAGCAAAGGAATTTGCGTTGCAAAAGAATTTATACATCTTATTCTTCAGTGGCACTCGAGCCTAATTGCGCTTGATTTGACGCTAACTGATTAATTAAGGATTCTTTCTTTTGGCTTCAATGGGCATTGGATCAGAGCTGCTGAGACCAAGGACACTGAACCACTGGGTTAGGTTTATTAGCTTTATAACTGAGGTAGGAAGCTCTGGAAAACTAGGACCAGCTCTGTAGTATCAGCATTTATCTAAGCATTAAGAGATCAAGCACTGCAAACCTCACGCTGTTCCCACTTATTTGACCATGTAATGTATGGAGAAAGTGGAGAGTAGGCAGACTACTGGATGTCAGCTGAGCCACCAAAACCACAGGAGAAACAGAAAAAGGCAAATGTATGTGCAAATTTATGTATACAGAGAAGAATTGAAGTAGGAGTTCTCAAGCTTTTGTTCACTTAGGCTGTTTGGATAAACTGTTGGTCTTTTGTGGCAATCAGATACAAAATACAGTTAATATTTTTTTCATGAAATTTTTTCTACCTTTACTTTTAAAAGAAAGCCACAGGAGTAATGAGAGGATTAGAAAATGTGTTGGGAGTGTTGCTGTGGCTATGATTTGTCCAGAGCCATGTGAGGTCTTCTCAAGTACGAATAGCATCAAGGTTTTTGCTGCTCTTATTATTTAATTGTATTCTTACAGCATTCAAAAGACTCAGCCAGTACAAGAAGCTATTGGGCTTGGAACTGTGAAAACACTCAAGAGACAGAATCGTCTCTAAAAAATTCAGAGTTTAACGTAACAAGATGGGCACATTCAGGCAACTCAGTAATACCTTGCTGTTAGGCATTTAGGTGGGGTCATAGCAAGACTTTTTGGCACCTTTCCCTTCCTCCTCCTCTTATGCTGTTTCTGTCCTCTTGCTGACACCCCTCCCAGCCAGCTGCTGTTGCAGTTTTGCAAGCCCTTGTTTTGGCACTGCCCCTGTAGTGCAGCCCAGGCTGGGTACCCTGCAGGGTGCAGGCATGGTCCCATATCCACATCAGTTATTTCACTAGAGTCCTCATACATTTTCACTGAAAAGAGCAAGGCAGTTGCTGAAGACTCTGGAAAATGATTTGAAGGTTCCAAGTCAAGTTTTTTTCCACACAGCATTTGTTTCTTTTGGAAGTTCACATGCAATTCTCCGTCCTTAGCTGCTGCACAACTCGATGTGTTCTCTTTGTTCAAGAACACACAATGCCAGCTGGGGCTGCAAATCCTGCTTCCTAGAAATAGCTGCAACACAGACCATTCTCCAGCATTGAGACAACATGGTTCAGTTCTTCTTGGTACCTGTCTTTTGCTCTGGCTTTATACTTTGTTCCCTTTTAAAAACTTTGCTCCTGTGCTAATGGCTCTCAAAGGGACAAGGGGAAAATTCCTATTGGTGGAGCAAGGCCTTACCCAGACCTGCCAGTCTGCCTGCCGTACTATTTTGGATGCCAAATTGACAGCAGGAATGAATTTATGCCATGAGATTGAAAAGGAAGTGTATCATTCAGCTGTTTGGACCAGCAGATGGCAAATGTAAAGGAAAAAAAAATCAATCTGAGAGCTAATCCAGAGAACAGATATTAAATAAAGCCATCTGGCAAACATATGAAGGGAAAGAATATGATAAAACCAAGTTCTGCTTTAAATATCTGTTCCCATTGAGAGGAAGTTGGTGGGAACTAATACCATGGGAGAGAAGGCTTCAAGCCTATGAGGAGTGCTGTGTAGTGTCAATGCCTGTGGCAGTGTTGAGGGCTTATAAGAAGGACTCTAAACTATCAAGCAGGTAGAGCCTAAGAAGCAGCATTCCTGCCTGTGTGAGATCCTGGTGATATTCCACATAGAATAGTGAATGCAGGACTGCTTGATCCCCTACGATGGGATTCAAAAGACCACACCTAGGAACGTCATTTGTAGAGAGGGACTACCAAAATGAGCATGGAAGTAAGCAAAGAGGGTGATATAATAAAAGTTGTGGATGCCCCATCCCTGTAAATGTTCAAGGCCAGGTTGGATGGGGCTTTGAGCAGCCTGGTCTGGTGGAAGGTGCTCCTGCCCATGGCAGGGGGATTGGAACTAGAAGATCTTTAGGATCCCTTTCAACCCAAGCCATTCTATGATTCTATGGTATCACAAATTCTGAAAGACATTGATAAATCTATTTTTATGCCAATGTGGTGGCATTTTGTTACTTTGCCCTACTACATTAATTCCTGGAGAAGAAAGATGTATATGGTTTTTCACTCAGGCTTTTAAGTAAAATTTCGAAAGAGAAACATAATCCATTGAAAAGGGAATTGGTATCTTACATAAGTGCCCAGCCTTTCTTTTGGAAACTTGCTCTCAGGGAATGTGATTTCAGAGCCCAGAAGTCTAGCAGATGTTATTACTATTTCTGTTTTACAGGTCAGTGCTTTTGGTTTTTATGCTCTGAAAAATGCCTACAGCTGCTAGCCTGTCTTTTATGTTATAAAAAAAAGTCAATTCTGTATAGTATTCTTAATTTATACATTATCTTTTTTTTTTTTCTGGTAAAATGGGGAGACTGTTGAACATTGCAGAAACATCTAGTAACCAACAGTTTTGTTGGCAGACTGTGTCATCTTATTTCCATAAAGGGCGACAGTGGATAATTTTGCAGTGAACTTTTTTCTTGATATCCAGGCCCGTGGCATTAAATAGAACAAATAATCCCACCACTCAGACTTAACTGCAATAAAAGGAAAAGATTTCAATATTGTAACCTAATTTTTTAATGCCTCTGTTGATTATAAGGTTCACATGAGTGATGGTGTAGTAGCAGTATTTTGTGCATTAACTGTTGGTTTCAGATGTTTGCATGGGAAAAGGTTGCCAACCCTCACTGAACAAAATTTTCAAATATCTATTTCCTTTCCATCTCATCTGTGTTGTTACTGATCAGTTACTGTATCTGAGAAAGTCTTCTTTAGTTTCCCTCAGCATCTAATAAATAGCCAGACTAACAAAAAGGCAGTATTTCTGTCCCTCTGCTCAGATGAATAATTCATTGCCCTGCGTTTTTTGTGTAAAGTAAATTTCAACTCTTTCTTTTGGAAAGATGATTTACAAGAGGTCCTGGACACACAAAAATTAACTTGCTACCTTCAGGCACACCATTGTCTTTAATGAGAGGGAAGTAAGAGTTTATTTCTGTTAAATTTTGGTTAAAGAATTTACTGTCCTAGTGTTAGAGGGATGGTATCCTTTAACTGAAGTTGGAGTTTGGCAGGTTTTTTCGGTGCTGTTCTGCTGCTATTCTCCCCAGCTCAGTTGAACAATGGGCTGGAGAGATGCTGGCTGTGTTGCTTGGTTACAATTCATCAGCGTGAATCAGTGCTTCACGCAGCTCCTTCTGCGCCTGAAGAACCGGGAGAGTTCTCGTCACTGTGTTACTGATGTGTGCGGAGATGTGAGCGGATTACAGACCTCCTCAATTACTGTAACACTACACCGCTGCAAGGGGATTTGGACAACAGTGTTTGACTTGCGGTGGTTGAAGCCAGGCAATTTGGAGCTGTCTGTTTTACATGGCTTTGCAAGTATATAGCCAAGTAAAGCAAATTTGTAGCAGTGTGTTTTGTTGCAAGGTGTGTCTGACAAGTTTGGTACTTTGGCATCCTTATGTATTCATCAGAAAGATTAAATCCTTCATTAAGTATGTTCCCCTGGAACAGATGTGCAATTTGCTGAAACCTGCCTACAGGCAAAGTGAAGCATGTAAGAGGAACTGCTATCTTTCTCTTACTGCATTTGACCACATCTTAAGCTGGCATAAAATGAAGCTGGTGGAGTTGTGCCAGTTTAGAAAATAGGAAGATGTATCAGGTTATTTGTAACACTATAGAGTGGATTTTCTGTACCCCACCTAGATCCATTTTAGTACTTACCTGTTCTAGCTGTTCAAGACATGACTGGAGGAAATGTTAAAAGAGAGGAGAGGTGTCCAGTTTGTGCTCTCCATGAAATCAACACTTCCAACAGCCTTGTTCCCATCTACTTCCTTCTTCCTCTCTCTTTTGGGCTCAGCAATTCTCCATTTCTTCTCAAATCTAACATATTTGTGCCATTTAATTTCTCTTTGCCTCTATTGAGGGCCTCACTAGTAAAAGCTTTTATTTGTATCACCTTTCATCTTGCCAAGCTTTCTTGGTTTTCTCTCATATCTGCTATTTAATGCAGCTTGTTGCATGGCTGAACATTAAGACCATTTGGAAGAATTTGTAGGAAAAGTTGCATTGAATTGCCATCCACTTCACTTGGTTTGCAAAAGCTGAATCTATAGTAAAAAAATTAGTCTAGCACTATCTAAAACAAATGTTTCTAAGAGTAGATTCTCTACACTGTTTTGTCTCCTGGTGATGGTATCTGTGAGATGGCCTTTCATCAGAAATTGTTTCAGAGTATCTGCACTGCTTAAAAATCAGTTGCACTGCACATAACTCTGATTTCTGATTTGTGCTGGCTGTATTGTCATGTGATCAGTTTTTCTTTAGCAGCAGGTGAGTATATATTAAATATCTTAAATTTTCAGTGTTTCCTCCAAATGTCTATTGGTTATCTCTAGGGTTTTTTTATTTTTTGAACCTCTATGTAAAACCTGGATTAATTTAACCCTGCTGAATTCAGATTGTGACATCCATAACTATTTTGTCTGGAAATGTAAGTGCTTATGGGATAGGACTTAACTCTGAGCTCTTCCTGTTTCTGCAATAAATGAGAAAGGGAAATGAATAAAAGAACTATAATTTTCCTATCAATATGATGACTTTTGGCTCTTGTTCAGAAAGGTGCTCGAAGAGCCGTAATACTCATCTGGATTTGTGCAGTTATAATTGCTGCAGGGATAGACTGATTCCCTGGATAAATCGGGACATTTTTGGGGAGGGAGAGATCTCAAGCACAGCTGAGAAACTGCTTCCTCATCTTGAGGCTGTGCTGAACACAGATTTATTGGGCCACTGAACCTGGCTACGTTGAAAGGAGAGCCTTTTTGGGGATACACTGCATGCATTAGGAGTAAGTGTTAGATGTGCCATTGCACAGCTGAGCAGGGCTGGCTTTCTGCAAAGACACTTGTGTGCCTTTCCCTTCTATTAAAGCATTGCTTTATTTCTACCAGATAAAAGGCTGTTGTGGAGTAATTCCCTTTTAAGGTCACAGCTGGACTTCTCTGGATATGGCTGGCCAGTTGTCCTGTCCCTGAGACCCTTCTTTAACTGGGCTGTTGCCCATGTGGTGGTTGGGTGGTGGGTACACCCACTGCAAACCTCTCATGCAGAGATACGGGCGCTGCTGCCCTGGCTGACCTGGAGTCTTCACAGGTATTCCTATCTGGGACTGGCAGAATCTGCTTGAGCAAGGAGGGAGCCTCTCACATGTGTGAATGTGCTCAGATGTGATGGGGAAGCAGCCAGCTGGAATGAAAGGACTTGTTTCTGCACCGATACCCCTCAGCCCTCCTGGCCTCATGGGCCCCTCCAGCCTGTGGGAGCCATGCCACACGTGGCGTGCTCAGCATTGCTCTCATGCCATTTTTGCCAAGATGTTCCTTGGAGCCAGTGGAAAGCAAACAGGCATCTTTTCCAGATAATTGGGTCTTTGACATTCGTGTTAGCTGCATATGAGTAGGCATTATTTCCTTTTGCTATACAGGATGATAGGGTCGGGTATACCCCATCCAAGGAATCCAGAGGCACTTTAGCTCTTCAGGTCTGGCTCAGCTCTTACTTTTCATCATTTAGAAAAGACATCCTGAGGAATCTGCAAGCTAAATAGAGTAATTAATACAATGATATGGCAATAACTTAAAATATTTGCACCACCAGAAAATGCAGAGTTCTTGTGTTATCACAGACTTCTATGATTGGTCCCTTTCAGTTTTCTGTGTTGAGTTTGGCTTTATATTATGCTTCATAATATATGTGTATGGGATAACATTAGGTTTTTTATTTTCATGTGCTTAATATTCTCTCATATTTGTTAATGTTGTGCACATGGTAGGTGCTTCCTTCTGCTTTGTTTAATGACCAGATTTGAAATAGATCTTAAGGTTAAAACCTTTCTGATTTCATGGGCATGAAGAGCAGAAAATGTCATACTCCATTTTTGTATGTGTGCTTCCTATTCTCACAACCAGTGCCTTTTTATAATAAAAATAGCTCAGCAGCTGTTGCTTTGTCCTGGGTGCTGCGCAGTGGCCTTTACAAAGCCAGGAGTAACTTTTTGGCATAGCCCTCCCTTTCCAGGAAGGACCCAGCTAAGCTTCCTGAGTAACATCAGCCTCCGCTAAGAATTCAGGTCAGGATCTCCCTGCTTGTTACCTAGCAACTGGGGGATACTGGTGCTTTCTCCTCTGACCGACTCCTTCCGCGTTAGATACAGGGATCACTTGGTGAAAGGATCGGGGCAGTGCTAATAACTCATGCTTCAGGAAGGCAGAGCAGCCCCGTGCTGGCTATCTGATGAGATGTAGGGTGCACTGTCCAAGTCAAACCAAATCAAGACTTTCAGAATTCTCTGTGGAAACTTGAAAGTGCCTCTGCTGGTTTTGCTACCACTTAAATGTCTGGCAAGGTGACAGATCCCTTTTGAAACGCCTTTTGTGGTGCATTGAATCTGACAAACAGGAGTCTAAGCAGGTAAGCAGCTAAGAAAGTTTATGTCTGAGGTACTTTAAGGGTTGTTTTCCTACAGGTGAAATGTGTTTCTTGGTTACACAGGTGCACGACATTCAATTCTAGGACTATTGACCTGCCTTTGTACTTATTAAAGTTTCATTGCATGGTAAGTAGAAAAGTTAAGTACAGAGATGAACTGTCTTGCCTTGTTCTTTGTGGTGTGTGTTTATAAATTGTTGAAAACAACCTTTAAACTTCTCTAGTTAATTTATTGTAGAATTGGCTAATGAAAAGTCTTTAAGTGATCAAGAGTTATTGGTTGCCATGCTCTCGCTGCAACTCACTGCTTGTAGCATATTTGCAAAATAGAAAGCAGCAAGTCCCTCTGGCTACATATTGTTTGCAGAGGCCAGCAATCATTGCTTCTGGTTGGAAACACAATGGGATTTGTTACCATTTTTTGTTTTCCTTTGATAGCTTATAAGTAGAAGCCCTTTGTCATATGTAAAAATTAAGGCAATGTTCCATTCTAAGAAAAATACTTGCAAAAAAAATATTGTTTTCCTTGTGTTGTACCTTCTCTTCTCTACTCACAGATAGCAGAAATGGTGGGAATCAAACCAGAGTTTGTTCCAGTACCTAATGCTGGTACAGGGCTGGGGTGATAGTTTTCTGAATGACCACTCCTCACTGAAAATATAGTTTTTGTATTTTGAAAAACATGGAAATTAATGTCTCCAGGTGCATACAAGCTGTTTAACTTGCCTTTTCCAGAAGTCTGTAAGCCGTACATTCCATCTCTTCAGAAATATGAATTGGTACAACTCCAGTTAACTTGAGCAAAGGCCTGCCAAGTGACATCAGCCATAGATCTGGCTGCACATCTCTGGGACAGGTGCACTGCAAGCATGTTTATACAGTTTTTGCAGAGAAGGTTGTAGTGGTGGATTTGGAATAGGTGCATAAAAGACCAGATTAATTTTAAGCAATATATTTTAATTATCTCTAATAAGAAACTATTTAATTTAAGTGTTGACTCTGAGGCATTCAGAAGCTGATTTCTTCAGAGGGACTAAGTGCAGTTTCAATTGATATTTTCCACATTTAGTATTCAGAAAAACAATTCACAGAGTCTCACATTGCATACTTGATACAGCAGCTGCTTTTCAAGTGTACGTGTCCAGTTTGGTATCCCAGACGTTTTGTCTCTATCATACTTATGAGAGCTCATAGATTAATTCCCAGGACTTGCAGGGTGTGTGTCCACATTAGAATAGAGAAAAAATATAGGGCAGTATCTTCATGCAGTTCAGGATGTCCTTTACTACAAAAACTCTCCCAAGTGTGTAACTTCATACTACTGTCTGATTAGGTGATGTAGGACAGAGTAGGAAAAATACCTGTTTGAGGAGGTGCTTCACATTTCATTTAATTGTTCCAGTGTCTAGATCAACAACTTTCAGGAGACAGTTAATGGCAGAAACCTCTTTAGTAGCTTTGATAGGTATTTCAGTAAAATAGCACCCTCAGAGCATAGCATGAGATACGAGAGATTAGGTCACCCAGCACCTCCTGATCCTTCCTCTGTTCACAAAGCCTGGTAGTGTCCTCTTAGTAATGCTCCTCTGCTAGAGCTGGGAGCTCTGCTAGACATCTCATTCCCTAGCCATTGCTGTAACTCAAAAATATTTTTAAAATGTTTAAGAAAAGGAGGCCCCTAAGCAAAGAGAATCAGAATTTCCTCAGGCTTGAGCTAGTATATTTACCAACTGCATGTAAAAGGCTAAATATTTTCCCATTGTACCTACACCAGAGACACTCTGTAGATACACAGATGGCTGGGCCCTTGCAAATCCAGCCAAGGGAGCGTATGCTGGCACTTCGGGGTTTGAAAAGAAGCTGGAATGGGTCCTGTAGTCTGGTATTGGCAGCCAGCATCAGCATCTGGGTGGCTGGACGTAGGAAAGAGCCAAGTCTGGAAAGGTTATTGAAACAGTGGCCTTGCACGAACAACGTTTCTTGGTAGTAAATAGCTCAAACATGTACTTGGACTCTGCAGTAGAGAGCAGGCAGGTGAATGCTTTCTCTCTATTTGTCTGCCAACATGTACAAACCTAACTAGGAGCTAGGAAGCTTAAATCCAAGAGTCATCTTTGTGTCATTTAGCTATAGAGGCTGCCTGGGACCCGCTGTCTGGTTATGGGCATCTGGCTGCCAGAAGAGGTGAGCTTGGAGTAGGGCAGGTGCAGAGAAGAGTTAGAAAGATGCCAGGATAATAAAGATCTTTTATCTTGAGGAAATTAAGGTGCCATGGCTTGTTTGGCTTTGCAGATGAAGGCTGAAAGGGGAGATGGATATCTTCTCTGAATACCTGTGGCAAAAGAAAAAAGCTGCTTCAATGAAAGTATTACACTAGCACCAGTCACGTAGTCTGGGATTTTCTAACCATCAGAGTTACCAAGTTCTGGAATAGGATTTGAATGTAAATAGTTTTCAAAATAAGAATTTAATCAGCCTGTGAAGAGATTATATCGAGTGTTTGCCAGCAATATGGGACTGAATGCTCAGGAAATTCCCTCTGGTGGTATGTTCCCAAATTTTATTCTGAAACATCTATATGAAGCTCAAAGATATAAGTGTCCCAAAACATTCCTTGGGATTTCCCTAAAGAGTTTGCACCATATGAGAGAAATTAAAAAGTCCAGGCAAGGCATGGAGCTCCTGCAGTGAGAAGGACCTGATAGGTGGGATGGATCTGAAAGTGATGAATCTTGAAAACCACAGAGCTAAAGAGCCTTTGTGAGCAAAGTGACTCATCACTGACTTTGGACCTGCCCAAGGGATCAGCAAAGGTCAAGAAGTGCTGGGACCCTTCTCAGGTGCTGTGAGGCTGGTTACTTTGGACTTGAGTGTTTGATTTGTTGCTGTAACTAGCTTCATACACACAGAATTTTCACCTACCTCCCTAGGAAAGCAAGCAAAACCCAGCAGTTTGAGGGAGGAAGTTCCCTCCCCAGTAGTGATGGGATGACCCTGGAGGTCTGTGCCATGCCTCAGAGGCAAGTTGTTCCTGACTGAAACCACTTCAGTGGTTTTACTCTGCACCACCTGCCTTGGTAGGAATTATTGTAGATCCACAGGAGGTGGGAGAAAAGCCCACACAAGTTGGTTTTGTTTGCACAGCTTTGCTTTTTGAGCTTTGATTAGGAATACTGCTCTACCACCCTCTCTCCCGATGGTGTCCCTTTTGCTGCCCATGGGGATATTGTCTGCTTCTCTGTTTCTCTTCCTACATCTGGGCTATTTCTAGCATATGAATGTCAATGGAATTTAATTTTTGAATGCTGCAGTACATTTTGTTGTGCTTATTTAAATCAGGCAGAGATCAAGCACTTTACAGTCACATGTAAAGGTGATGGCAGATGAGTGCTCTTTATGTCATGCTGGATTTCTGCTTCACTTATATTCACTTCATTTATATTTGCCAAATTGCAGGCAGGAAATTTTTGAATTAATGACAAATATTTCCCAACAGTAGTTACTTAAGTGCCTTCACATGTTAAATTAACCATAATAATGTTGTCATAGTCATGAATTAATAACCTGCATCTCATTGGGCTTTTGAGAATTGAAGTAAAACATTTGTGGTATATTGAAAGGGAGCCTGGGGACAAATGGGATACCTCCAAATGGCTTTACATTCCCATCCCCACCATCCTATTCCCAATACCAAGTAAGTCCCAAAGGCTATACAGGAACCTGAAAAGTAGGTTTAGAAGGGGTAGAAAGGAAGAGATCTCCTCTGCAGAGGTGTGTCTCTTTTAGGTAAAGTGATTTAGACTGATTAATTCCTGAAATGTCTTCCTCTTTCTATTGCCGAGAGATAGATGCTGCCAGAGACAAATCTGCATGCAAGAGATTTCTGACAGAGATCTTAAGCAGCAAGGAGTGCTTAAGCATGATAAGCACCTTCCTCTTAAGCATAAGGAAGGTGCTTATCATGTCAGAGGGGGATAGGGGGAACTTCTGTCTCAGTGGCAGAAAGGAGAAGAGACTGAGGGCAAGTGGTGATGTGGGAAAAGGGAGACATTTCTCACAGTGTATTCCCAACCAGTGGTCCATGGAACCCCTTCCAGTGAAGAGCTGGGAAGCACAATCATGTTCCCTTTCCCTCCTGAGTTCCACTATGCCATAAGGTGCCATGGGGAGCTGAGCCCTAGGCCGGAGAGGGCACTTCAGTCTATGCCATTGGCTCCAGCCAAGCTGAATGGACCTGGAGCTGAGCATCGCTTCTGCATGACAGACTCACTGTGGTCCCTGCTCTGGGAGTTGCTGCTTGAAGAGCATTGGGAGAGGCATTTAATCTCTCTTGTGAGGAGAGGCTGCTGGAGCTGGGCCTATTTAGTCTAGAGAAGGGAAGACTGAGAGGGAATCTCCTTAATGAATGTAAATGTCTCAAAGGTAGGTGTCAGGAGGATGGTGCCAGATTCTTTCCAGTGGTGCCCAGTGACAGGATGAGAGCAATGGCTATAAACTAAAACACAAGAAGTTTCACCTCAACAAGAAGAACTCCTTTACGTTTGAAGATGACAGTGCAGTAGAACAGGTTGTCCAGGGAGGTTGTGGAGTTGCTCTCTCTGGAGACATTTAAAAACCCACCTGGATATGTTCCTATGTCAACTGCTCCAGGTGCCCCTATTTTGGCAGGGGGCTTGGGCCAGATGATCTTCAGAGGTCCCTTCCTATCCTAACAATTCTGTTATTCTGTGAAATGCTTTCTACTTCCCGGTCCAAGGGCTTGTGCAGGTGGTATAGGGCACACTAGAGACTTGGGTCTGCATTTCTGACAAGGTGGCAGTAAAAATTATTAGGCTGCATTCAGGGTTTTGACTTTCATAAGTCTGCAAGTCTGAAGCAGCAGCTGGAGGCAATACATGTGGAATGACTCGCCAGAGGTTGTATTTGCTGAGATTATTGCTGCAGGGAAGGAGTGACAGGGAAAACAAGAAGCTGAGCAAGTGGCAGTTATTTCCATTTGCTCATATCCTTGCTTTGGAGCACAGTGTGGTTTGGAGCATAGACCTGCATGTAAATGAGAGCTACAGAAAAATATTTCCTCTCTTTCAAACATAAAATAACAATTATGTCCTGAAAGGATAGTAAGAATGAAAAGTTTGCAAGTTCACGTCATGAAGAGAGTAAAGGACGAAAAATTAGGATTCTTGTATTTGTGAAATCCTGACTGTTTTTCTTATAGGCTATGGAGAAGGGTTCCAAGCAAAGACGAAAAGACTCAGCCATGATGTTTATTGTGGCATGGACAGAAAGCAACCTTCTAGTCTTTTTGTGTAGGAAATTATTTGGATTATGAAGTCCAGCTTAACTGAACTCCTATCTAAAACCTCTCAGGAAGTCGTGTATTATGATGACCTTGTGTTAAAAATCTCATGCTTTTTTTTCTGGAAGTGATCCTAATGTTACTGGTATGGAGGAAAGATAAAGGAGCCCATGGCTCATCTCTCTCCCATCAGGGCTCAAGAAAATAATTGTCATTCGAAGGCTGAGAGAGCTTAATTTAGGAAGGGTCAAAAGACACTAAATAAGGTCCTTTCCAAATAAAACTCATGTACTACTACTGCCACATGTACTACCTTAGAGCAAGCCTTGTACAACAGTTGGACAAGAGGCTCTTCAGCTTTGCATTTGACCTGTGGGGTTTAATGCAACAGGAATGTGGAATGTGTTTACAAGGTAGCAGTTATTGCTGAAATATATTGTTGCCTGGGGAAATTTCAGAGGATTGTGACTGTGCTGACAGTGGCTGTACCTTTTGGACAGACTGTGTGGATGTTGGGGAGGAAACTGGTCTTGAAGTTTGCCATCTACAGAGGGAATGCAGGGGATGATGCTCCCCTTCCCCACCGTGCCCCGCTGCCATCCTGTGGCTTCAGCTGGATCTCACTGCATTCTTGCTGCTCCTTCATGCTAGGATGACCCAGGAAGGTGAACTGGTCCTTGGGCTGGAGACATGGCTTCTTGTTATCCCTGCATCCGAGGGGACTCCAGGTTAGCACACGGCTGCGGCCGGTTCAGCAGAGCGATCTGGGCTGAACAGAGGCAGAGCTGAGGGCTGAGGGCCCCTGATGGCACCTTTCATGAGCCGGTCCTGGAAATCAGCCCGCTTATGTTCTGACTAGTCTCAGATGGTAGGCTGGTGTATCTCTGCCTGGAAGGGCTCAGACTTATCATAGAAATGCCTATTTCATTCTCTTTGCATCTTCTACTTTCTTTTTTTTTTTCCCTCTCTATTTTAAATGTCCAATATTAAAACTATTCTGCACGTGATTCATGGATGATCTCAATAACTATTTCATCCTTCCAGCTCAGGAATTCCTAAGGAAGCTGGTAAAGCCCAGCCTACTCTCTATTTCATTCATTTTCCTTACTTCAAATTTGTTTGCCTAATTTTCATTGCGCTAATGGCAAAATATTTGGAAGTTGGCTTAGGATGTAACTATATTCTGTGTTCAGTTGAACCCAACGATTTAAAATGTTTGTCATTAACTTTTAAAGAAACTTAACAAAACAGTTGAAATGACTACTGAGTACACCACACATTATGGACCTGTGAAAATTGGGTCAAATTCAGCTCTAGATGTTAGCAATTGCCTTCCTTGTCTGGTTAACTTAGCCCACTGAGTCTCCTTCAGAACAGCAGATAAAGCTGAACAAGGATCTCATTCCAGGGACTGCTAAACACTTTCTGCATCTTAAACTCCCATTAACCTCTGCCCTGTACAAGAACACCCTTACATAAGGCTAATGGATGGGGCAGCAGGTGTCAGTGAGCCGTTGCTCAGGGCTTGCTGTGCTTCCAGGGGAGACTTGCTCTTTCTTTGCCACAGAAGAAGTGTGTGTGTGTGTGTATGTATGTAGGTGAATAGACAATTTATTGAATTCTTGGTTCCAGAAAAGCAAGGAAGGATCAATGAAAGCCCTGTTATATTTCCATGAATTTAAAGGTGCTGAGACCTTATAACACTTTTGATATTTCTACTCATTCTGAATACCAAAAGATCTGGTATAATTATTTTCGTGAAATAGCTTCAGGAATGTTCCCAGTGCTGAATTCAACAGTAATTGCAATTGCAACATGTAGAATCAAGTGTAATTTTGTTCTAACTAAAGAAAGACATTTTACTTTATTTTCTATTGCTTTTCATGGAGAGACACAGTAAATTTTTAATACTTCGTTGACCCTTGACTCTGAGTGATGTTAGCCTGCTATTGTAAAAAAGTATGAGCTTCTTCAGAGCATTATTAGCAAAGTACTCTCTGTGAACACTTGATAGTATTTAAGTTAAAAATACAGATTTTGCTTCTATCAGTAAAGATGGCTGGTACAAACCTAAAAGTCTAGTGGTGTATTGAACTGCTTGTGCTCATAAATACAGCAGAGGATCTCTAGCAGGCAGCTAGCTGGGGGATATCTTGTATCTTTGTGTAAAACAGCTATGCCTTTATTATCTCTGCATGCTGAGGAAGAAGGAGAGCCAATGCAGCTTTTTTACTTTAACAGTTCTCTTAATAATAATGCTTTCCATGTTGGTAGAATAAATCTCCCTCTATTAGATCACAAAAAATAAAGGACTGAAAGCAAGAAGGAAAGGGTTATGGCACAGGAATAAGACATTTCACATGAGTTTTCTTTATTCTTTATTCTGCCAATGCAGACTCCTCCCCCACTTCCCTTTCTGTAATTCTTTTATGTAATATTTCTTTTATGTATTTAAATTCTTTTATTGTTTGCTTTGCTTTGGTTTTGATTTGTTGCGGTTTTTTGTTTGTTTAAAGAAAGGATGCAAGTCAAGCTCAGGCTTTTCCTGAGCAACCTATGACCTTTGTGAAGGTGTATACCCTCAAGTTACTGGGCTCTATTGGGGAAGAAAGTTCCCTTAACCCTTCTGGAACAGCCTATTCCCTGCACTCTCCAGGACACCAGACTGGGCAGTCCTAGTTATGCCTTCTAACCTCTTACGTTTGTGTGTTCTGTAGCAATGTACTATTTAAAAAAATAAAAACCTCACTCCTCAAAAGCTGCTTGGGAGGAAAGTTTATTTTGTAGAATGTTTCTCACTTCTCTCAGAAATGCTGAGGAAAGGAAGAGCTATTAATTAATAGCTTGGAGAAAAAAAAAGGTAGAAAAGGAAGACTTTCCCCTCTCCCTCCCATCCCTTGGAAATGCATTGTGCTTGTAATAGAGAAAGGAATGTGCTGTTGGCAGGGGTATGGCAGAAGGGTTGATGAGGATCTCATGAGCATCTGCACAGCCTTTGGAATAACAGGGGCAGGTGCACCAGAGAGTAGTTTGGGCTGGTTAAGCAAAGGAAAACACATACTGCCCAACAGCAGTGAAAGATTGGAAACAACCGAATGCCCAGAAAACCCTGAAGGGTTTGGGAAGATTTTCCTGTTGTAGCCCATAAAGCCTCACATGCTATTCAGGGCAGGCCTTGCCCTGTTGGCACAAAGGCTCAGGCTTGAAGCCAGTGCAGCAAATACTATCCTATCTCTCTAATCTTCCTTTTAGCAGGTACTTCATTACATGACATCCCTTGGTGTCTCTTCTCAGTGACCACAGGGACATCCAGCCCCACCTTGTGTTTACACCACATGCAACAGGAATTTGAGTGATAGACGTAAGAATGCAAAGGCAAGGGCTGATGCAAAGGGGCAGTCATGTGTCAGTAGTTATACGTTGCTGGTCTGTGTGGCACAGCTTGGTATTATTCCACCTCTACCACATTGGGGGTGGAAGAATAGCAAATTCTAGCTCGAGGAGCAGCATTGGAAGAGATGTGTGCTGGTGCAACTGGCTTTTATTAGTTATTTTTGAAAGAAAGGGCAAATCACTCACAGCTAGCTCTATTCATTTTGACAGTGGGTAGGAAGAGGATCAGAGGATCCCTAACCATCATAATTTTAAAAGAAAAGGACATTGACTTTGTGTTCAGGCTGGGTGTTTTCACCTGGATGCTGGCCTAGGACCCATGCAGCCATGGAGAGGATGTTGGCAGCAGACGTGCTTGAGCCTTGCTCTGAGCATGAAGAGTGGCTCACAGGCTCTCACCACACCAATGTGGTTGAGCAATATGCAAATTTTCTTTTAATGTAAGAGCATTCCACAAACATTGCATTAGCTGGAGAAAAATGTTAGCCACAAGCAAAGAAACAAAACCTTTTATTAGTCAATAATGCAGATAAGAAGGGGAAGGCTCAGTGTGAGACAGATGAAAATGGATAGCAAACTGTCATTTAGACAGCAAACCGTTTGCGAAAATACCACATTTTGATGATGTTCCCATGGACATCAGTCAGTGTAAACAAGTAGGTGCTAACAGCATCTACATTGAATTATTAAAACAAGCAAAGAACACATGAAGTCATAGGCTTTGCAAAGCAATACTTTTTGTTTATTGATTCACACCATTTAAACACAATGGAAGGAGGTAATTGTCTGCCCAACTTTGAAAACAAAAGGCAAAGTTGTATACAAAAAGTGAAAGGGTGTTTTTCTTTCTGGTTTGGCATGAAGGTTTTTTTGATATTTTATAGAGACTTGTTAGTAGGAACCAGTGCAGTTTTCTCAGAAAAAGTCTTCTTTGGGTAAGTTATTTTTAATAATTAACACATGATGAGGACACAGCTAGAATATGTACAGAGACTGTAGAGATGCTGACATATGGTAGAAAAGCAATGTGATCCTTCAGTCCCAGTGCTAGGCCTCTGGATAAAGTTTCTAGGATGGCTGTGTGTATGTAAGCATGCTCTCAGGTGCATTCGTTCACTTGATTTAAAAGTTGCAGGCCAAATAACAAATAACAAATGAAAAGTGAAACTCCTTTGACCTAATGAGAGGTCTGAAGCAGCAAGATGTATGGCTTTGGAGATGAGGTTGCAGTTGTTATGAAATCCTCCTGTCCTTTTTATGAGCTTTTTGGATGTGTGTATACAGACGAATCAGATTCCCAGAGACCTGCTCCTTGCTCATTAGGTATTCCTAATACCTGGGCTCATATGTTCTGTGCTAGCTCAGGGGCATTACTTCACTATGCTTCTTAGACCTCTTGTTGCAGGTGGTTTATCTTAGAAACAAAAGCTCAAGATGATGGATACCTTTTGGAAATGATTTTATAATTGGACATACTGTGAGAGATTTAGTTTTGGCTAGGCTGAGCTATTATCACTTGGGAGCACTGAAAGTTTTTTGAGCGTTTGAAAGGAGGGGACAATGATCTCTGTTAGCAGGAGGTCTGAGCAGAGAGGTGTGTTGAACAGCAGGGTTTCTTGAGCTGTGTGAATACCTACCTGCTGCCCTACAATTCCGTCTGCCACACCCCATTGTGCAATGTTTTCAGCACAAGGTCTCCCCTGGCTGCAGGGGTAAACCTTTGCTTGGGAGGCAGGTGATCACAACACACTTTTGAGCCTGTGCTATGCCAAGGCACGGCACCCTGGGGCTGTGTCCAGGTGGTGCTCTTGTTAATGCGCATGCTGGAGAGCTGGAACATCTCCAGGGTTGTGAAAGCATTGCTGATGTGCCTGGGATGGCAGAGGACCATGGCAGGCACCTTGGGCTTGCTCCCCCTGGAAACTTTGAGCTGTCCCGTTTCTGCAGTCCAAATGACAGGAGAAGGGGCTGTGTGGCCTCTGGTGCCTTCATTTCAGGTCTGAGTCCTCAGAGAGGGGGAGATGAGAAAAAGCTGCCTCAGCCTTTGCCTCTGGTATTTAGGATGGTTTTGGGTTGGTTACTCTCTCAGCTAGAGGAGTATCTCTGAGAATCTGGGTTTTCTTCCTACCCCCAGAATCCCTGCTTTTTTGTCTTCTTTTTTTTTCCCCCTCCAAGTCTTCCAGGCTGTGTAATACCAGTAGGAATGCTAGTGTATATCATGATGTTCGGAGAAAAGAGAAGCTCTTCCACTCATGTGAAATAATTTCCCTCAATTCAGATTTTTTTAACTCCTCATTTTTCTTTGTCTACTAGAAAAGAGATATACAAAAGAGAAATGAAAGGTGTAAATTGCTGTTGTTTGGTTTTTGGATACACACTTTTGAATGTACAAGCATTTGGAAGGGATAGGAAGGGGAATAAAAATCTGTTGTGCTGCTACATTCCATCTCTTTTCTCTGCTGTGGCATAGTCTCAGATGTATTTCTTGTGTCATATCTTATCTAGAAAGGACCTAGGGAGGAAGAAGGAAAGTGAAAAAAGTCTCTGCTGGGAAAAGTTCAATATAGCAAAAATACTGTTATAAACAGATAATATTTAGCAATTTGTCATCAAGACATTTTTGGCTTATAAAAGCTCATAATAAATTGATAAACCAAGTACCTGTAGTATTCTATTGTGAAAAGAACCACACATACAATAAAGAAAGAGGAAAAAGGTGTGACTGCCAGTGGTGTGGCAAATCTTGCCCTTGCTAACAAGGGAGAACCAAGGCAGGTTGCTTCTCTAGGATGAAAATCCTGCTGAGTTTTCAGATCACAGGATGATTTAATTAAGTGATGGACTTCAGTAAATCCTTGGGGAAACTGGAAATGAGAAAGCTCAGCAGCCGAGCCTCTAGATCCAAGCATAAGTGCACAATGAATACCACCCATCCCAGTGGGTGCTGATTCAAAGCTGCTGGATTTTATCAGTATTTCGTTGCACAGCTCTTAAACTTGTAGGCCATTGTAGATCTTAAAGCTTTGAGGGCAAAAATATTTAGCTCCAGAGCAAAAACTCCAATCTCTGCTTACAGGGAAATGACAAGCAGTTACAGTCATACCAAGGGTAAACTCTGGATTTTTTTGTTTCTCCTCCTAAGTATCATGTTTTAATCAAATCTTTCCTATGATGAATGTATTAATACTGCAGGGTTTGTTACAGATGTTGAGCAAAAGGCTTGAAAGATACTGTTAAAATACATTATACTGAAGAAGAAGTAGGAGAAGATATAGATAGTATGGTTTTCCGAGTTTATGTATTTGGGAAAGAAAATATGATTATCTACTGGTGGTGAAAACCAGTGTTTCTCTGACAGTGCAAAGGAAGCATTTAAAAGGAAAACCAGCTTCCCCCATGTTAATAAAAACATCATAGTAAATTTTAAGGTAGAAATGAATGTGATTTTCTACAGCTAGGTTTGGTGAGACACTAAGCCAGGCAGTGCCTGGCTTGCAGGGCATCACAGAGGGATCTCTGTCAGCCACTGGACGCTCTGCAAGGATCAGTATCCCTTCACACTCTCTTGGGATATTGCTCCCATGCAAACCATCACTTGGCAAAGCTCTCAAGTAAGTGGCTAAGTGTCAGCTTCAGTGTTTGCTCAAAACCAGGGTTTGCTAAGAATGAATCTGTTGACTTTTGAGCATGTTTCTGAAAATCTGAACACCAGCATGCTGCCCAGAAGCATTTTGTAACTTCTTGTAACTTCTTCCAGTTCCCTCTGCTACCAGCTGATTCCCACCCCGCCACCCTTCCCGTAGTGTTCTCAGGTTAAGCAAGCATGTGTCTATTCATCCCTTGATGCAAACAAATCTCCCCTTGGTAATAGCAGGCACAAAAATCTTCCTGCATCCTTGGTATGGGGCGGGTGGCTGCACCTCGCTGCCCTCGTCATAGTGTATGTTTGCAAAACATAGTGACTGCTGCAAGGGCTGCTGTCACTCCTACTCCATGTCACCCATCATTGGCCTGGGACACAAACCCTGTGTCGCATCAAACCCTGGGTTTGGGCTGGAAGCCTGTCTTTTGAACTGAAAACCAACTCCTTAGAGTTGCATGATGAGTTGAGAGGCAGTTTTTAAAAGCTTTACAGTCACCCCACTGCAAACCCAGTATTGCTTACCTGACCCAAATTTACATGATTTATTTGCCATAATTTAAAATAATCATTTCCTTGCTGAGGATGAGAGTCTCTGGGCTCCTGCACAGGACATTGAGGCCACTTGTACTTGTGCCCAGTGCCTCTGACCCACACTTTGTGTTGCTTTCTGCCTCACTGCAAAGTTATTCTGCCTGGACAACCTTCCTCCCTGCATGCAGCACGGGTCTCTTGGGCAGCTGTCCCACAGCAAAGCAGCCAGCTTTTACCCCAGGCAACACTGAGCTGCCCAGGGATGACACTGCTGACTCTGGCAGCAGCAGTGAGACCTGGTGTTACAGAAATTACACATGCCAGCCGCAGTACCTGGCTTCGACTGGGTTTCCGCTGAATCAATAAGCTGAAAGACAGATTCCTCTATAAAAGTGCTTTTTATTGATAGCATTACAGCCTGAGTTGGACATCTCTCAAGAGGGTTCTTGAACAAAGAAATTCCTGGTTCACCTGCTAAAGCAGTACATGGACAAATAGTATCTTTCAAACAATCTTTGTGTGTTTTGCTGGCAAGGAACAAATAATTTATGTGTTGGATAAGTTTAGAACCTCCAGGTAACGTAATATCTTCCTAATTTTCTCTTTGTCACTCCTACATGTGATCCTTAAAATAGTTGCAGATATCAGAGGCAGCTGGGTCCACAAATACACTTGCTACTATATTTTATTATAATAAATAATAATAAAATTTTTTTATTATTATTATTAAGATTCTGGAGAGTCATTCCCCTGTACTTCAACAGAGCCCATTACAATCTTTTCTAGTAGTCATTGGATGTTATGCAGGTATCTGTCTACACTCCTGTACTTTAGCTCAATTTACTCATCTCTTCACAAGCTCTAATCACATTTGGCAATCATCTCTGTCTAATTATCACAATCTCAACCAGGATCAGTCTGAGGCCAGACAGTCCAACTTCCCCTTGCCAGTAGGGTCAACTCCACATGTTTTTTTCAGTTGTTTTATTTTGCTCATGTGGATGGCACAACTCCTTCAGCAACAGGCCAGCATTGGCCCAGGATGGGTCATATTCAGAACAAATAATATAAAATAATGATACACATTGACCTGCATCTTCCCTTAACCTAGGAATTTGATTTCCCCTCATAACGAAATCCCTAGGATTCCAGGGGTGATGGAATGTGAGTACCACATACACACACTCACACATGGCGGCCAAGCACCTCCTTCCTCACAAGCCAGGGCTCCAGCCTTGTACCCTTGCAAGAGACACAGCAGTGGAGGGCTGCCTTCCTTTGGTCTTGGGAGCTTTTTCATAAACCACACTAATTCTTAAATATGTTAGGAAACGGCAAAGACGTGGTGGGCCTGACAAATTGCTGCACGAGGACAGAAGGGGAGTGAGTATCTTGCTGCAAGACACATGGCTGGCAAGGAGAGAGCCCATTAAGGTTCAGTGTCCTTCTGTTTCCTCTAAGTCAGGAGATTTATGCTGCACCCCTGGTTACATATTAGTGTCCCTCAATGTTTGGGACATCCAGTGGAAACACTCTTTGTGACCTCAGATAATAATATAATAAATCACACAAAATCACACAATATAAATTACACAAATCTTTGCATGCATTATGGCAGAGCTAACTTTTTTTAAAATTGGTTTTATTCTCTAGAAATTTGGCTGCCAAGGTTTAGGACAGGAACATAGTTCTGGTTTGTCAGGAATATAACATACTGTTTGATTGAATTTTGCCAGAGGGAACATGTTCATACTTGCCTGCATGTTTCAAACAAATATTGTCACTGTGTGGGGATTTATCCCCCAGTGGCTTTGCTATTGAGGACTAGTGAAGTATGGCATCCAAACATTTGGATAATAAAACATACCCTTACCTGAGTGCAGCTGGATGCAGCAGGGTGATGCCAGTGAGCATGGGGATGTGAGTTATGTCATCCATAATTTATACAGAGACTGTAGGTCCCACTTTGGGATCTGTGAGCTTATAGATGCTACCGGGCATGCATATAACAGCTGAAGCTTTAAAGCTATTGATTTGCATTCCTGCCGTTGCTACTGCAATGTGACAGCAGGAATCTGAGACACCCTGTTTAACAATTGACTAGATATGCCACAGCCCACAATTCATATTTATCTGTCACCTCCCAGTGGACATTTAATTTAAAAATAAAGGTATCCTAGAATCACAGAATTGTTTGTGTTGGAATGGACCTTAAAGAACACCTAGTTCCAACCTCCCTGCCATAGGCAGGGACACCTTCCACTAGACCTGGTTGCTCAAAGCCCTATCCAGCCTGTCCTTGATCACTCCCAGGGGTGGGGTATCCACAGCTTCTCTGGGCTGCCTGTTCCAGTGCCTCACCACCCTCATCCATGTTTTTTTCTAGGGTGGGTTCCTCATTAATTCTCCATACTTAAGGCAGATGCCCTTGACCAAAAGTTGCTCACTCTTGCATTTGTGTTAATTCTGACTTGGTACCCGGTGGGAGGTGGCAGAGGGTGTTTTACACCCAAGGTGTGGGTCTGTCTGGTGCAGAAGCCCCGGAGCTGCCAGGCAGCAGAGGTGCCTTTGCTGTGGCTGTCCTGCAGCCGTGCGCTGTGGCCCTGCTCAGGTGGCTGCGGATGGTTCAGGCGATGTGTTGTGTTCCAGATCTGAGTAATAAAGGTTTCATTTCCACTTCACTAGCTCGTTGAGTTTATGGGCCTTGTTTCTTAAGTCGTCTGGTTCTTCAGTGGATCAAAACAGCCACAATCTACTCACCCTCCCATCCAGGTTGAGGCATGAGCTTCTGTCACCATTACACCCCAGAGTGACTCTACAGTATTTAACTCACTATCCAGTCAATGTCATCCGTGACTTCATTCTCCCTTGACCATGAACTTATGGCTCTCCAGATGAAGAAAAGAGAGCACAAACAGACTACTGCATGGGAAATGCACTTACAGCTATACTATCTTCATGCTTTGGACGTTTACAGTTTAGCAATTATTTTTTAATTTAGGAACCTTAATAAGCAAAGTGACATTTTGCTTCCAAGAAGTAAAGAAGAGAGAATAAAATAAGAAAGTCTGTTGTTTTATTTTTACTTATATTTCTCTGTTACTAATTCTCCCTGTTATCTATTAAAAAAAAAAAGAATAGAAAGAATCATTATCTTTTCCCTAATTTCTTTAGAATGAGGAAAAAACTACAATCTGTAGAATACTTCAAACTGGATATAAATAAGGGAAAAATACATGGGGTTCTCTACTATTGTTACTTGTACACTTACTCAAATGCTGTGATTTTGTCATTTTGTCTCTGGTCCTGACTGGGCTGAGAAAGGGAGAATGAAAGAAGCCCACCTCCTCTGATGCATGTTTTTAGAAGCATTCAAGAATTCACCAAACTCAGTCTTGAGGCAGGAGAGGCTGGTCGACTAAACTGTCATGTACTATTGTCTTCTCAAAGTGGAAATAGCCTGTGGAATCCATTATACCTTAGCCTAAGAAGTACCATATGGAATATTTTTATAATTTATGTATATTTTATGTATATTTATATATACACACACATATATTTAGACATGTATGGAGACAATTATTATGTAAGCATACACATAATATTCTGTTCTATTTTTTTATATTTTAGTAACTTGCCTGTATGTGTATACATATTTAGTGAAGTACTGTTACTTTGTTAATATGACTAACACTTTTTGTACCTCCTTTAGTGATTGCCACATGAGTTCCTCAAGGATAATGGACCCTAAGATGAGAGAGGCTGAAGGAGATGGAGAGGACAATTCAGGTACAGTTTCTCCCTTCCCCAGTGAATGAAAAGTGCTGTGACTTCTCAAGCTTCTATGCTTTTGCTCTATCATAGAAGTGAATTTGTTTGTTTAGAGAATGCATTCTGCCTTTCTCTTCACCTTTTTCCAAGAGCTATTACATGCTTTCAGCATTTTCAGAGGCTTGAATTAAGATTTTTGTAGCATCTTGTGACCAAGCTAACTTTTTTACCCAACGAGATTCAAGAGTAAGTGAAATGCTGACAGGGATGCCTCGCAGTGCTGTCATACCAGCTTAAACGGGCCAGGCACAAGTTGTTGGAATTCTTGTGCAAAACACTGATTTAATTTTAAATAGTTTCCCGCACAGAGTTTGCAACTGATCCTAATTTAGGTCTTTCCTCACTGAGCAGACTAGAATTGCTTTTCAAGGTTATTGCTTGATTCCTAGATGAATACTTTGTGATCTATTGAATCTTGTAATTAGCATTCAGAATATTCTGGATGTATTATAAACCTAACATTTTAAAAGCATTAGCCTCCCGACACTGCACATTCACCTATGTATGCCTTTTCTACATTTAAATTGGTTTTGGTAGAATTGCTCTTATCATCACTGTTTAGCTTGAGGAACAAAGGCAGTGGGTTTCCAAGTAATAATTTCTTTTTCTTATCCCAGGCAGTTAAGACCAAATTTTTCCTTCACAGTTTAATTGCCTCAAGAGGCAAGTAGAAACTATATTAGGAATGATTCTACACTATTGGTTATTTCTTATGTCTCATAAACATTGCAATTCATTCTCCAAGATAACAGTAATTTCATGCTATCAGTACAGTGTTGAAAGACATTAATGCACAAGTGGACGGTGTTGCATTTTCCAGGAATAAATCCACTTATGCAAAAAATTATAAAGAAATGTTCAAAAATTTGCACATGCTGCTGATTGTATCTTCTTTATGTTTCTTCACTTAGGAAAGAAAAAATCAAAGTTCAAATCTTTCAAAAAGTTTTTTGGTAAAAAGAAAAGGAAAGAGACATCATCTTCTGTGAGCAGCAGTCTGAAGTTGTGCCAGTCAACAAGTGATGTCGCAGCCTCTCATGACATGCGCGTTAGTTACGATTCTGAAGATGAACTTGAGTAAGTCTTTGGACTCTCTCTGGTAAACAAACACAAAATTGCTACAATGTTTGTAGTTTAAAGACACCCCAAAATTTCCCCCTCCCCTTGTTCAGAATGCTGTATTTCCAAATAATTGCTTTTCCCGGGAAAGTACAAATTAAAATGGCTGATGCAAGGCAAATCAGAAGGGAATGGGATGGGGTGTAGCAAGAAATTATTAATGAAAAAAGCTTTCATTCAATCATAAGTAAGCCTTGGGTTATAATTTCAAAAGAATGTAATTCCTGTCTTCAAAAATGAATTAGATACCCAGTTTATATCCTACTGGGATTGTCTTATGCCCCTAAAATATAACTGCTAAGGATTGTTAGACAAATTTAGATGCCTAACCATTTACACTGGGGTTTGAAAGCAAGGAAGGAATATCAGGATGACTGCAACTGAAATCAGCAGGATCCAGAAGCTCTGAAGCCTTTTTTCCCTCTGTATACATGGGATTCATCTGACCAAAAGAAAAATGTCTGCATTTGAGTTATAGAACCATAGATTCATAGAATGATTTGGAAGGGTTTTTAGAGATCATCCAGTTCCGACCTCTCTGCCATGGACAGGGATAGTTAGTTACCAGCTGCCTTTTGTGATCAGAGAGAAGTCAGCATTGCTAACAAAGCTTGTAGCATCCTTGTAGCGTGCATGAAATAGGCTCTGGAAGTGTGTGTATCTCCCCACTGAATGTAAACAGGAGCTTGGGATAACCAACTCCAATGTAAATAGCTGTGGTTTGATGTTTGAAGTTAGACCATGAGTCCCATCCTGTGTATCTCTTTGCCTCTGCAAACCCTGTCTTCATCCAGACATTGCAAAAATGGTACTCACTATGAAAGGTAACCATGAGAAACCCGGTCTAAACATTCAGATATGTCTCTGGATGGGAAGGTGGAGTGAAGGGCCCCTTGGATAACTAAAAAGCAGTTCTTTGCGTTGGTGGATGTTGTGCCTCTCCAGAACAAGCCTCCTGGACCTCAAGCAAGAGGTGCTTCTGCTGTGCCCAGGAATGGGAAAGGAAACCATCTCGGCCATTTAAAATGACATTATTCGATGTGGCCACCAGGCAGCGCCAAACAACCAAAAGAAATTATTAACAATTTTTTTTTTTTTCCCCATTGGTGGTTTCGTTTTGTTTGTTTTTTTCGTTTTGCTTTCATGGCATTGGCAATAGCAATGTTGGTTAGTCCAGCCTGAAGCCCTAGGAGTTCTGGGCTGGCAGCACCAGGTGGTGTGTAGTGTTGTTGTTTGACAACTTATTTACAAGACGTGGATGGTGAGATTTTCTTTCCCCGTGTACAGTTCAACAAGGGCATGTCTGAGTGGGTGCCTTTTCTGGCTGTTTTGGTCATATTCCTGTGCTGTAACTTGAAGGGTTGTTACATTATTGTTTCTTAATATTTGTTTAGACAAAGACCAGGAAATCATTTCAAAGAAAGGAAAATTGATTTGAACACTTTTAATGTGAGGAGACATGTAGGGTACGTCCATTATGTGTCTGGGAGGGATGCATCTGCTAGAAAGAGGAAGTGGGGATGGAATGGTGGGATAAGTGTGCACATGCAAGGACTCTGCCAGTGTGGCTGCCGCCCTTGTTAAATGTTGGTGCGTTGGGCACCACTGCAGCCCTGACTGGCACCTACTCTGCAAATTGCTATAGATCTGTCTGACCTTGGACGCATTGCAGAGATCTGCACTTAGATGAATTGTTCTTCTAATGTTGCTAATGCATTAAGCAGAAGTAGCTGGCCTTCCTTCCTTCTGCAGCAAGAATGTAGATCAACTCTTTCCTGCTATTGTTTTATCAAACATATTTATAGCAGCCATTATGAGGAAAATATTACTATCTGCCATGTTTGTTTATGTTTGTCATCAATGTCCCTATGACAGTATCTAGGATCCAGAAACACAGTTCTTTTTTCTTTTCTGCTCAATTAACTTGATAGTTACATGAACCTGAACAATTTTGTATTCTGCACTTATTTGCCATTTCCATAGCTCCCTGATTTAAAACATTTGAAAAAGGTACTCTTATAAAAAATTATATGTACACACATTTCTTATCCCTTCTCAGTCAGGGTACAAGCTAAGCTGAGGAAAATGAGCACAAGAAACCTCCTAGCAGCTAGCTCTCTGTCCGTGGGCCTCCTCTACCATTCCCATAAGGAAACAAGGTGCTCATATCCTACCATATTTTTTGCACCATTTGCAAAAAACACATGCATCAGAAGCAGGAAACAGAATGAGAGAAACTGCCCACAGAGCATCTCCCACTTCCTCTAATTAGGCCACAAGGATTGCCCATGAAAAAACGTGTCTCACAGGCTCGTGAGAGAAAGTCCAAGGGATCTTGATATAGAGCACTGCACCTTTTAAGGATTTATGCAAATGATTCCATGTGTGGACTACATCGCCTGGAATGCTTTTGCTAATGATCTATATGACAGAGATATATTAAATGCTGTACCACATTAAGATAGTAAAAGGTACTTATTCTTCCTGTGGTAATGGTCACTCATTTGCAAGACATGGTCTTTCATTAGCAAGAAGTGTCAGTACCAGCTCGTTTATGTGAACTCTCTTCATTTTGCACCTGGGCTTGCCTGTGGCACTGTGGCACCACCCAGCTGCTGGCTTCCACCCAAGGGGCAGTAGCTTTTTCCATGAGAATCAACCCATCTTCTGGGGTTAAACTGTCTTTAACCTTGATTCAGTTTGTTAGCATGACCGATAACGGCATTAACAAATTTGTTTTTGGTTTTTAAAGGTGTTATTTGGATTAACCTGAATGACTGTATTGTATTCGTGGAGAAGTCTGGAATCTCGTTTGTGATGTATGCTGTGCATACCTGTCTCCTGTTCCACATTCAATAGACCACTTGAGTTAAGAGAAATGGCAAAAAAGTTTGCAGGTCCTCACTCATTTTTTATGTTATTCTAGGACACATAAAGGCATTATGGGAAGCAGAGCTTTGTCACATGATAGTATTTTCATCCTTGAGACTGGGCAAGAGCCTGCAAGGCCAGTAAGAGTGTTTTCTCAAGAAAATGTTTCTGATCGGATTAGAGCTTTACAGGTAATTTACACAACATTATTTTTTTTCAAATGCGAGAGGTGGAGTGTCTTTCCAGGCTTGATTTTTTTTAATATTATTTGTAGTTGAACATTTGATTAGCAAGTAATATCTGTCTGCAGCATCCATCAAATGTTGCATTTGTTAATTAGACAGCAGTATCCTGTCTTGGTTCTTTGTAAATGACAGCTGGAAAATGGGTAGTTTATGTGGCTCCCTAAGAGAATGTGTAAAGTCCCGTGCCCTGTACAGGACTCATTCGATATTTAACCTCATTCAATTGTGATGTTAAAATAATGGTAACTCATTGACATCAGCTAAAAAAATGTTGTGGGGATGCCTCCATCACTAACAGAAGCTAATGTATTTTATGCCACACTAAAGCTGAAACTCCAGCCTACCATGAAATTGGGACCTCCGCCTCCATTTGGACTTCATGCAAAGCGAATAGAGGATGCTGGGACCAGTTCTGAAGATGATGGATTACCCAGGAGCCCTCCAGAAATGTCTTTGCTTCATGAAAGCCTAAACTCAGGCATGAGAACAAGAGTGAGTAGTTCCAGTGTTGACAAAAATGAGTGTTTAATGATTTTTTTTACCTATACGTGGAAGGTAGAATGAAGTATTTGGTTTTATGTATCACCATTTTACCTCTGAGCAATTCAGAAATACCTTACTCCAATTGGGACAACACACTCTCTCTGTGTAAACAGCTACTTAGAACCTGTGTCCTGTTAAAATATGAATATCACACCAGAAAATGCAGAACTAGGAAGAAGAGTATGTGTTTGTGTGCATGCATGGCAATGCTGTGTTTTTTATAGAGACTACAAAGAGCTGCCAGGCATAAAAAAAAAATAAGGCTGAAAAATCTGTATTGCTCCTTGAGTGTGTTGATAAGAGAACTCTCTAATGTTCTTCTAGGTTGTCATTGGAAAAAGAAACATAAAATAATCTGAGTGGTTTTTTTATGATAGTTTTGTTAGACATTATTTCATTCTTTATCTGCATGTCCTACACTTTATGTTTGCAGTGTCCTTGCTAATCCTTGACTACAGAGAAAAATAACTTACATTGTCAGTACCTTTGTACACTTTGTGTAGATGGTTTCTGCGATTATATCCACCTTGTTTGTCATCTTTTACTGAATCTCTTCCTCATTCCATCCCACAGTTCTCTGACTCTCACAGGCACCTTAGCTCTTTGAGTTTAGCTGGAACAGGCAGTGAAGAAGAAGAACAGGTAACTTCTGCCAAATGTATTAAGGGACAAGCAATTATCCATAATACTTTTTAAAAGAAATATAAAAAATATCATTTTTTTACCTGTCTGCTGCAAAAACCAGCTTTGTATGCATGTAATTGCCTGCCTGTCTGTTTGCTGTGTTAATGCCTGTCCATCTAACATAAAAACTATGATTATTTATCGACATAATTCTGATGCAAAATAATCTCCCATTGATAATAATTAAGGTCTCTAGAAAAGCTCATATCCTTTAGCAAACTTTATCGACATTATTTAATCTTCAAGCGCAACCAACCAGATTTAGACACTGAAGCAGAGTCTGTTTTTTGAAAGATGGGAAATTGCAGTGAAGTCTGCTTGACTTACATGCATAGGATAAGGGAGAAAGTTTATTGAAGAGATGAGCACAAGCTCTAGATCCTTTGAAATCTGCCCAGACCATGCTTTAAGTACAAAGTTACCTCACACTGACACAGAAAGTGTTTGCCTGATGAGAGTGGCTGACATTGCTGCTTAGGAGTCTGAGTTCAGCCTTCAGTCGGATTCTGGCTGTGAATTTTGCTGAAGTGATGTTTTTCAGAGCTCAAGTATAGACGCATGGATGGCTTGCTTCAATCAGCAGCCAGCCGTTCTGGCTGATTAAAGGGCTGTTTCGAAAAGCTCTGAAGAGTCCCTTTTAGCTGTCCACAGCTGGAGTCGTGGTGGAAACAACACAGGGGGTAGAGGGAAGAGCATTTTCTAGAAATAGGAGGATGGGTGGAAATTGCAGAAATGAAATAGAGAAACTAGTCCGGAGCTGACCATTTCTGGGTAATTATGCAAAATGTATTTCAGGACCAGCTGCAGCAGGGCTCAGCAAAGATTTCTGGCCTTACTTCTTAGATTCCACATGAAGCTTTTTGAAAAAACTGTTTATATGCAGTGCAATATTAATATTTTGAAAATAAAAACCACAGAACACATGAAGAAAGTATTTCTTGAAAGCTGTTTTGGGCTCACTGTAATTGTGTCCAGTCCAGATGCATGTTTGCTAAAAGAGGATTTATATCTCCCTGTTATTCCATTAACATTACTTTCTGACTCACTTGCTGACTCCTGAGTCGTGGCGGTGACTACACAGTTGCTTAGCTTTTTCCACATGCCCTATCATTTAGCTCAGAGTTCTCTTCATCCCCTGCCAGTTTGAGAGTGCAGCCAGAATGCAGCTCCATCTGAAGGCGTTCCTCCCAAACCACAGGATCTAGATCTACCTGGCATTTTGGAAATTAGCCCTGCTTCTTCCAGAAGTCAGAGGAGACCAGTTCACGGGGCTGAGGAATTTTGCACAACACAGCCCTGAGGTTTTGGGCAGCAGCGACACCTTGCTGTGTCTTGGCAGCCTTTTGGGATTGAAGAAAGGAATCACAACTCTCCTGTCTGGGCTCTGGGGATGGAGTTTCCTCATGGCCCCCCACCTTGTGCCACCCAGCACGACCAGCTGAAGGATGACTGAGCCATGTGCACATGAGACTTGGAGAAAGGGATCTGCCAGCTCTTTCCTTCTCCAGTAGGCTTTGTCAAAGCCAGACTTCGTGGGACAAACAACTTCTGCAGCCGGCTCAGAGCTGGCATTCACTAAGGCTGCTGAAATTTAAGTAAGAAACCAGATTTTGGATTTTCCAGTGTAATGGCCAGCGCTGAGCACTGCCAACAAGAAGACATGCAAAGTTTTTGAGGAAATGCAGGAGCCAGAAGAAAGGCAGGCAAATAATGATGTGCCTTGAAAGAGAACATGTGCTGTGTCTTTATCGTGGAGCTGAAATGTCAATGTATGCACTGTTAGGTACTAATGCATAATGCAGCCACCTATCATTTGTTGTACATTAGTCATGTTTGACTACTAGACTGTAGATATTGTAGAGTTAAAATTAATGAGAACATCCATTATTCAGTATGTCTGAGCTACCTTCTTTTTCTTAAGTAGAAAGTATGATCAGAAGGTGTGGATCCAGCCTCTGCTAAAATGAATGGGACTTTTCCCCTGGCCATTGAGCAAGCTGTGGCAGACCCTCACTACACCATGGAGTATCTTTTGGCTGCAGTGCATATTGCAGGGTTCTACTTGCAGAAAATGCTGACTCTTTTTCCCTCCCAAAATGAAATGAACACCAACCTGCCCTCCCTTCTCCCATTCAACCTCCTTAGTAAAATACCAACTCCAGAAAACAAAGAAAGAAGAATAATTCTCACAGAAGAGAGCATGACAAAGGAGGAAATATCCTCCCATGAAATGAACCGGAATTTCAAGCCTACAGAGGGAGTGCTGTCATGTGTTGTCAGAGGTCATGTTACTGCTGTGACAGATAGTTTGGAAATACCATTTTGCCTATTTGCAAAACTGAATCTGAGAGAAAGGAGGAACCTTTTTTAGAGTAATTTTTAATAAATTTTCCAGTGTCCTTTTTGCATCATCCCTGGAACTAGGTTAATTTTTGGTGATGCTCACAGGCAAGCTGAATTCCAGGTTCGTGGAAGTATGACACCGCTTGCAGCATTCAGGAACTGTTTCTGGATGGGTTCTTGGCCTCTAGTAGGAATTATCCATCACTTCCTTCCCCAAAACAGTCTACTAATGAAACTTTACATTTCTAGTAAATGCAGATATAAATACATGAGGTGAAAACACAAGCTGATATAAGTGTCAATGCAACTAATTCTTAATTCTTTTGTCTTTAGGAGGATATTGTAGAGTTGGAAGGGGCCTGTTGACATATAGGAAGCTAAAGATGCTCAGTACAAAACAACTATGGGTAGGAGTCTATACAAAGATGCTGGAGGAGCAACCCAGAAAGGAAAATGGCCCTTTAGGTTCTGTAACTGAGTACTATTCATAAATCTGTCTTCTAAAACATGCTGGCCCTGTATTTGTGTGCTTAAGATCTTCCAGTTAGGTGGGATTTGCTCCTTCCCACTGGACAGTATATCATAATATTCAAGCAGCTAAAAATGCAGAATTGCTAACACCAGTACATCACATGCAACATTAGGAAATCCAACATATTTTAAAGAAATGTCAAAAAGAAAAAGAGGCAAACTTAAAATGGTAATAAACATGGCTACTTATTTGTAGAATTGTTATTTTTGTATCTTTGCTTCTTTGTTTGATTTTCCATTTGGGGATTTTAATTTTTTTTTTCAGATTACATTGGGTTCTTCTTCTAGATCTCGCTCTACAGATGGTCAGCTGTTCACTAGGCATGGAAGTACCAAAACTGGATCTCCCCAGACATCTGACAGTTCCATCTCCCCTACAGCCAATTTTGACACTCCACCTGAGCTGTCTGCTTTCTTGGATAATTCTGCTGCAAAACATAAGCTTTTAATAAAACCTCGGAACCAGAGATCCAGTAGAATGAGAAAATTTTCTCAGGTACATGTGAAAATAAGTAGTGTCACTTTTGACACAAACCCAGAAAGTTGTTACTGGACTTTGTACTTCAAACTCAGATATGATAAAGTCGGTTTGCAGCATGGATATTTCATTGGGTTTTAATGACTGTTATCCGATGAGTAGCTGAACTAGACACTAGGAACAGATTAAACATGAGTTTACCTGTTAGCTCTTGATGCAGTGGTGTATATAACAATTTCTTCTTAAATTAACTGTGCAGTACAATTTAGTGTCCTGTTTGTGATGCAGAAGTTGGACTGACTGCTTCATTTCTTACTAAAAAGATTTTTTTTTTTAAGTGTTATGATCAGCTTGTGTACTTTTCCTATTCTGGAATATCCTGTGAAATCTTGAGTCTTTCGGAGACTACTCATGGAGGAGCTTTTTTAACTTAAAATATATTTTGTCTTATATTTTCAAAAAGAACAGAAAGAGCATGTTTTGGCCTCTTAATTGGAGCCAAATTCTGTACATTAAGACTGTTCTAAATTCAGGCCTCTCCCTGCCCCAAAACTTGTAAATCTTTTACATGCCCTACAGTGATTTCAAATAAGTCTTAACAGAAGAAAAAAAAACCACAATAAAAATGAAAGTGTATACTATTTTTAAGAGGCTATTAAAAAGTGTACAGTATTTTTTTTTGTAAACCATCCTTTTAAACATAATTTATCTGATTTTTTGTCATATTTTGTGAAGGGCATACCTTAGTTTTTCTTCTTTCTTTCTTTCCTTCCTCTCTTTTAGTACTAAAGTTTTCAGCTTTTACTACAGTATTTTTACTTAATTGTTTGTGGGTTTTTTCAGTGTTTTAAACACAGTAAAACCATTAATTTGGCTTGCTTATTACCAGAAATATTATTCCCTCTGTCTCAAAATATTACTCAGCTGATATTCTGTATTTCTCAAAATCTGTGAGTGACCTTTCAGCTCAGTAGAGCAGCGCTGTGAGCAGCACAATGATGAGGCCAGTTATTTAGAAAAACATGTAAAGCAATAATTCACCAATCAATCCTCCTCTTCCATTCTAACATGGTTACTGAAAAAAAAAAGTTGCTTTGTCCAGACTGCCTAGAAACTGCCCTGACTGAGCCATTCTGGATTCCCATGAAGAGTGTTCATATATTTTGATAAGACAATTTTTAATATTTTCTTGCCCAACTCTGCCTGTGCAGCTTGCTTCTGGCTAACTGATATCTTCTGCTTTTATGTTCTTATGTATATGGATTGTGAATGCAGGTAGCATTGCAACTGGTTTTTTTGCAGTTGCATTTGCAAAACAAGAAATCATAAGCACTCTAAAATATCTTCAAAGTGCAGTTTTTGTGTTCTCAGAATTAGGGCATATATCCAAAGTATATATTTACCCAACAAACTACGGTGAAACAGTGAGCTAATACAGGCACCATATGAAAAGGCATATTCAGCAGCTCAGTACTGCTTTCAAATAATCCTGTGTATTTAGCCAGTCCTCACATCAAGTTTAATCACAAAACCTCATAGATAACTACATATGAATTAGTAAACTTCTTAACTATATATGAATTCATAAACTTTTATCAAAAAGTTTAACTCTTGAAAGAAAAAGAAGGCTTTTACACAAAGGAGGCAAGGCTGTAATGCTGTATGACAGTGGGATTGCACACAAGACTGCCACATGGGTCAGATACTCAGCTGGAATGGAGTGTCATAACCGGATGGAATTGTTAGGCTTTTGCTCTTCCTTCTATGTACCCTTTCCTCTTCAGAGTCATGCTTTAGGAAGAATGGGTCATTTTATTTTTAATGTTAGTATGGAGTAGCAAAATACAAAGGGACAGATTTTTCTCTTTCAAGTGTTGCTTGTTGCCTAAGAGCAGCACAACATAGGCAGTATGCTCTGGAGAATCAATTCCCAAGGACTGTCCCGTGGCCATTGTTCTGATGGACTTCCCATCTACAAAGGCATGAAAGCACTAGTTGTGCGGAAGGAAATGTCACTCATTGCCTTTATATTGATTAAATGCATTACTCCAGGATCTGCTTAATTTAAGAAGCATCCAGTCTGTAGGTTAAGAAAACTGCAAACTCAGCATTGGAGACAAGTATTCTCTCTAAGATGTCAGTTGTAAATATAATGATGAATAAGAAAAAAAGTGAAGCTGTACATGGTGATGGGACTTTCTGAATTTCTTTTACAGAGGACCCAGTCTGAATCCCTGACTGATTTGAGCTGTACCCCAGAGGAAGAAGAAGAGGATGATGCTGTATTCAAACCCAGCAATCAAGAACTGCCATGCAGCACAGCTGCAACGCAGAATGTGCCTTCCTGGCCAAAGCCCAGAACGCCTGAGGACCTCCCCTCTGCTTTGAGACCAGTGATGACTCAGCCTGCTTCCGAGTCTGCTGCTGTACAGGAAATCCTGCTACCAGAGAATAAGCCAGAGGACTGCCAACCAACACTGGAAATGACATGTGAGGAGTCTGAGTCCTCACTGCTGACAGAACACAAAGACTCTGCAACCTCTTCCTACTCCAGTTCAGATGCAGAAGTACAAAAACAAGAAGATTCCTCAGAAACACTGGTTTTGTTGTCTGGGGATGTGCCCATCAATATTTTAAATCAAGAAAATAAAGAGCTTCCTACTGTGTTTCCATTAAATAAATTACCATCTGAAGAAAATATTTCAATTAGTAAGAATAGTATTGTTTGCTTGGGCAGGTCAGAACAAAATAAACAGAAGGATGATCAGGTACCTGTGGAAATGCCCTGTAATAAAGGGGCTAAGAAAGAGTCTACTCTATTATCAGAGTCCATCAAGGAGTTTTTCATGGATTCTTCCCAGCCCACAGACTCATTCCATGTTTCACATCCTGCTTCCTCAGTGCAGATGGGATCATCTACTTTCTGCTCTCTAGAGAAAATAAAGACTGTAGACGAGGCAGCTGCTTCCGGTAAGGGGAACAGTCAGTCACTGGTCCACAAGGAGGAACAGTTGGGGAAGAAAGCTGAAAAAGAAGTCAATGAACTCAATGCCTTCAAAAAGTTTTCTGTTTCCTCTGCACGGGAAAGACCAAGCACCAGAAGCCTTCATTTCCCGGAAAGATCAGATTTGGAAAGCTCATTAAATACTGGATCCTTCCTGTCCAAAGCAAAGGTCTCCTCAAGAAATGAGAATTGGCAAGACGACTTCCAGAAGGGATCAGATCTGGATGAGGAAAAAAGTAGCAACAAAAAGCAGACTTTGCTGCCAGAGTCCTACTCTGAAAACACAGGCCAACCTACAGAAATTTTGGCTGATTATGTTTCTCCGGCTGCTGATGCAGTACCAATGCCAAGCAATACTTCAGTGGTATCTCAGAATCAGCCAAGTTGTAAACATAGAAGTCCTTTTCAAGTGAAACTTAGATCCACCTCACTGTCCTTGAAATATGGAGACAACTCACCACCAGAATCAAAAGGGATTAAAAGATACAGTGCAGAATTTAATTTAGAAAATGAGGGATTGACTTCCTTTCTAAGAGGTGATAAAGCAGAGATCAGGAAAACAGCCAGTACAAATATTGGTGATTCTTTAAATGAAAAGATCAAACCCAAAGCAAAGTCCTCTGAACAGCTTAGTAGCAAACCTCCATTGCCTAAAAAGCCAGTGTTGCAAAACCCAACCATTCCAAACAGTACTGCAAACAAGGAGAAGCAGGACAAAGCTGTTCACTCTCCTGAATCCAGAAATGAAGACAGAGACTTGGAGAAAAACTCAACTGCTTGTAAAGTGCCTGGTAAGACTCCCAAAACTTTATACCTTCTCTTGCAAAGAGTGACCTTACCCATGAGAGAGCATGAGGTAGCACTGTTGTATCTGTCCGATGGCTCTGCCTTCAGTGATGTTGCTCCCTTATTTTCCCTTGCTGAAAAGATTATCAAAATGACAGCAGGGAAGAAACAGCAGACAGAATAAGATATTTTTACCTCTGATTTTTGAATTTCAGGGTATTGTTAAGTCTTAACAGAAGATGACACTCAAAAAACAAAGTACACTAGCAAATATTGGAAAACAGAAATATCAAGCCACTAAGTGTCCCTATTTAGAGCTGCCGCATGGCAATTCAAAATTCAAGAGCACGTATTATGTGTAGTGCCCTGTATGGGACGAGTGACTCAGACCCTAGACGTTCTTTTTCACCATAGCATTAAGGCAGAAATGCAGTGAGGCCAGTCAGTGCTTGCCATGGTAAACACACCATTTGTTTATTGCCTCCTATGAGCTTTTCTTATTCATTTATCCATCTTTATCATTACTCATTCCTTGTTTAAAACAAAAATTAACAACCCTGAAGCTTCCTGGAGTTTAAAGCCAGGAGAGACCACAAGATCGTGTCTGCTGCAGATTGTTGTATTTCACCCTGTTGTCTGTCTTACATAATTGGGTTAGAGCTAAAAAAATAATCAGATGTCTGGAGACTAATATACTGTGGGCTACAGGCAGAGAACAGAAAAGGCTGGAAATGGCAGCACTGTCTGAGGCCTTTGCAATGACAGTAAACAAATTAGGTGAAGCACACTCAAGCAGTTCTAGCAGAAGACCTCTGCTCTTCACTTCAGAGAACAGCTGAGAGGGGAAAAAGAATCTTTAGGTCTTCTGATACGTGGAAGAAAGGTCTTCCCTGTCCTGGACCTGTCTGGGCATGGGTTTGATGCTAAGAATGTGAGATGATGCTGGCCAAGCAGATGGTAAGGTTTCTCTGTGCCTTTCCCCCCATCTGGCTGCTCTTCTCTGATTGGGGTCAGTCTATGAGTTTGGAGTGGGGAAGCACCAAGATACAAGATCTCAGGGCACAGGAGGCCACTTGTCCTCTAGGGTGACAAAAGTCTCTTCCTGGCCCCAGAGGCAACTTGCTGATGCCCTGAGTGACATCTGATTTCAGTAGTCCTCTCCTGCAGCATCACAGACACTTTTGTAGGACAAAGTCTATGTTCACAGTTTCCTGCTCTCCCTACTGTCATAAAGGAGGGGATTCATTAAGATCCACAGCTGGATGAGGATCCCACAGCCATCCAGCCAAAGCCTCCCCACACTTTGCAGGCAAGGCAGATGATATATAGATATTGATATAGATACAGATATAGATATAGATATTTATGTGTATATAATCCCAACACTGCCTTTAAAGGCATTTTCCTCTCTGTGCTGTCCTGAGTAGCCGATTACTTGTAGTGATGCCCACATCTCTGATGGATTGAGATTTTGGGGAGTGGGACAAAAGAGGAGAAGACCGAGCATAGTAGGGTTGCTCTGGCAGGGTATGGAGGAGAGCAGTGGGAGTACCAATGCTCCCTCACGTAGCCCTTTATCACATCCCTCTTGCTGAGTCCCAGAGTGCCTGCAGATGGACTGAGGTGTCTTCCTGCAGTGAAAGACAATGAGTGCTGGAGAAGGAAGAAGGGGAAGGAATGAAGCCAGGGAGCACATTTCTCCTCCAGGCTTCTTCTGTGGCTCCTCAGCCCTAGGATGAAGGAGACTCCTGCCCTGAGGTGCAGGACTGCCCTCTGCAAAATAGGATCTGCAGGTGAGAGTTGAGTTTCGGTTTCTCTGGTAGGGATGCATGCACCTGGAATTTAAACAGGGTTAAGAAGCCCTGCTTTGTTCCCCTCCACCTGAGAGTATTACACCAAATCTGTCTGGCCTGAGGTTGTTTAAAATGATGCTTCAGATTGGTCTATGATGGTAATTAGTTTTCTTCCTTATCTACTGCCCCACTTATTGTATCAACTTAAGCAAATAATTTTGCTAAAAGGTTTGCTGTCACAGCTTTCCATGTATTTCCAGCTTTGGTTTGCTTGGTAATGGGTTTTGATATGAGGGCATGCCAGGACTCAGAAAGAGTTTTCTAAATAAAAAGCAGTCTTCCCGAAGCTGACCTGACTCACTGCAGATCTTTCTCTTTAGACACCTGACCAAACACCTCCTTGTGCTAAGTTGCCACCTCAGCCTGACCCAGGCACCAAAAGTCATGGGTGAATGAGGTGTGCCCACCTCCTCTGAGTGCCCTGGCACCACATTGGCTTTATTGGGAAAAATTGCACAGTGACCCCAAAAGTGATGTCCCTCTGTGAGGCATAGGAGAGGCATGGGATGCAGTGAGGACTTGGCAATAGCCCTGCCCAAGCATCATCTCAAGCTCTTCGAAAAGTTTCTCCCAGCTCAGTGAATCAGAACTGTGTCTTTGCAACTGCAAACAGGAGAAATCTGATAAACACAATCAACGCAGACCTTCATGGATCATTTGTCTTATCAGGCATCTCTGATCTGCCTGGACACCCACTTTTTTTTTTTCCCTACACCCACCCAGCCCTCTCCTAGCCCTTGAGTTCATCAGGCCTTTCAAAGACCTGCAGTCACCATCAGAAGACACTTTATGCTGTCAGGGAGTTTCTTCCCACTGCATTTCAGGAAATCCCCATGCTGACAAGAAGACAAGCTGTGAAATTGTGGTACAAGGGGATGCAGTTCCCATCTCATGTACAATCATTTCAAAAAGTCAGTTTGCTGCGTCATGAGGTCAGCAGGAGCAATGTGGTTCGTTCAGTTCCCATTTTAGCTTTTCAGCACTCTTGGTACCAAAGGAACAGGAGACCTGATGGAATGCTGGCTTACCATGCCAGGTGAAAGCAGCACTCCTGCTCCCCAGAGCTTTCTGGGGAACTAGTGAGGGATTGCTTTACCTCTGTCAGGCTGCAAGGAGGCCCTTTAATGCCTGTATGAAATTAGTCACCCCAGGAGGAGTAATTTTTAAGTTTCTGGAGCTAAAGGCACAAGTCCTTGCAAGATTTAAAAGGTTAAGCTGTGTTTTTCGGAGTTGATACACTTTGCTATAAATCCTGTAAAGGGCAGAAACAATTACCATATGTTAACAGGTTATTACGAGCAAAACCATAAGCAATTCTTGTGTGAATCTGCATATTAGGATAAACAAAAATCAATGACTGAGAAGCTGTAGTGGGAAGACATCCTCGAAAAAGAGAGAAAGAGCTCAGAGAAGAACAATGTACGTGATGGTGAATGAAATTGGTGTGTATTGTCTGGCAAATACAGGCTCTGAAATAACAAGAAAAATGTTTCTCTCTACATCAAAAAGACATTGCTTTAATGCTGTCCTGGCTACAGCTGAAAAACAAGCTGTCTTTTTTTTTTTCCTCAAGAGAAGTTGCTTTCTCAGTTGTGTCAGGCTATTTTGCAACATGGCTGTTTTCCAGCAGTGAAATAGACTTTGATGCAAACAGCAGTTTCTTGTGTAAAAAAGTATCTTCTGGCATCGGTGGTATAGATCCAATCAAAAGCCAAATACTTCACCGAGCAGCTTAGGGAAGAAAAAAATGTCAGAAATACTTAACCAAATATTTTAGAATAGCTTTGTCTGAAATTAAGGATATGGGTATGTATACTGACATGAATGCATTTAGTGCTTTAATAAACAAAGGGAAATATGTAGGCCAGGATATTCTAAATGCTATATGCATTTGTAAAGTCCTTCTTAAAATAACTGGAGTTTTATAAATGAGCAAAGATACTAAAGTGTGGAATTAAATATGCATGCATAAGCATATTATAAAACAATGACACTTACATACAGAGGGTGTTATCTCCCTGTGTAGAGTCGTTTGGATTAGTTTTGAGTATGTTTGCTTTTAAAACACTCAGGGAATCCACAAGCTAGTTTTGCTTGCTGTTAGTGGTTTTACTTTCAAAAGACTCTAAATTCTGGCTCTGACCTTTTGCCTGCACATATGTACAGCAATAGTAACCATTCTTTGCAGTCCTTGCAGGCATGAGATGTTCTTTTCCAGGTATGAGACTTGCATGTCATAAAGAACCTCTGCTACAATGTGTGCACAGAAGCTTTTAGATCTAAAGAAAATTAGAATTAGAAAATTAATTTCTTTAAATCTGAGACTATCTCTAAAAAAGACAAAGTTAATCCATAAATCTTAGGGTAATGGTTAAATATGTCTTTGCTGTGTTTATCCATATAAGAAGCACACAGAGAAAGGTACATTTCAATACATGAAGTGTATCTATCTGTCAATAGACAGAAGTAGATATGTATTTTTCTTTCACTTTCTGTGTGTGTGTATAAACCCATGCACAATAACAAGTCAATCATAGCTCCTTTTGTACATAAAGATTAATGTTTTATCTTCATCTTATTGTTCATACAACCAGTCTTACACACATTACAGGATAATATCCAAATATCAATAAAAAGTGTACATGTTTATTTCCAAAATATTTAGGCGGAAGAAATTTCATCTATAAGATCACAGCTTTAGTCTGAGGAAAAAGAAGTTTTAGTAAAAAAAAAAGCTTTAGTAGGATACAAAGGGAAAGAGATACCTGCATTAAATGGGGTTGCAACAGGGGAATTTCTCCCTGCTAGAGGACCACTGAGGCAGCCAGTTCTGCTGCTGTCAGACCCCATGGAGGAGAGCTTGGGGGATTCTGATCTGCAGGAGGGAATTGAGGAGGTGGTTGTAGTTCATTTGGCTTCAGAGCCTATCCTCAGTGGTTGGTCTGGAATCTGTGGAAGTGGTGAAGAATGCAGACAGAACAGCTGATCTTGTGACTGTCCTGTGTGTGTTTGGTGGCTGTGGGGAAGACATGAAGGGGAGGCTTCAGCAGCCTCTGGGTGTGGTTTCAAGTGGTAGCAAAAGACCTCAGCAGCTTACATTAATTGCTGGTTTTAATACCCGGTGACATTATGCACAGACTGGCTTGACAAGTTCTGACCTGGTATCATTCCATTGTTGGTGGCTTATCCCAAGCGGAAGAAGGGACTCTTCTCTTTCAAAGAAGCCTGAGGCCAAGCCAGCTCCAAGGAAACCAGGAAAAGAAGCAATCACGAGGTTAAAACTGAATGAATGAGAGACAAATTGCTGCCAGCAATATCCTTTATTAGCTTATGAAGTTATTAAGTAATGAGTTGAATAGCACATTGTTTAAAATAACATGTTTTAATATGAAGTGAAGAATATTATTTAGATTTTTTATTTTATTCAGAAAATCTCCCAAGCATAACACAGAAGGAAGAGGCTCAGCCCTGCTTCGACAAAGGAGAAATGAAACACAGGGCATTTGTGGTGGCTGTGGTCTGTCAAAACTGGCTCAGCTTCAGATGCAGAATGCCACTGCTTGCATTTTGTACTACTTTGTTATCTCCCTAAGAGTGGCATTTACCAGCTGGAAGTTTCTGTGCCATTTGCTCTGCATGTGACATGTAGCAGAAACAGGAATTAAAATCATCCTTTTGAGTACTTCTGGTTCCACTCTGGTAACACAGTTCCTTAAATGCTGTGCTTTGCCACGTGGTGAACCATAAAAGCACATGGACTATCCCATGACTAGATAAGACAGAGCTTGTTCAAGGTGATCAGATAGTCATGAACCAAGAAAGATGTGTGAGCAGCACTTCCCTCGAGAACAGTCACTTCCTGAGAAAGCTTTTTTGCCTCTTTGTGTCCTTAGGGTACCCAGAGTTTCCTAGGACAGTCTCAGGTCACCTTAAACTGCCAGCTCGCTTCACCATACTGTCTCCTGGATTACTTCACCACCTTTCATCCTTCTGGCTGGAACAATGGTGCATATATAGTGCCAAGAAACCTTATCTAATTGGAGGTGGGAGGATGTAATGGACCTTTGGGCAATGGGAAAGATAATAAATAGTGAATATGCCTCTTCTACCCCTTACAGTAATTCTGGCTGACGGATGAGGTAGCAAATCCTGCGGGGGTTGCATCTGATGTTTTTTTTCTGAAGATAAGGCATTTCCCCTGCCTTGTCTGCCTGTCTGGCTTTCTGCAGCAAAGACTCTCAAAGGAACGAGGGCAGAATGTAATTGCTTAAAGACACAAGAAATCCTCTACCAGCAGCAGATCAGTTATCGATCCTCAGTAGGTGATACTACTCTGCTGTCCTAAGTTGGCCCATACAGATACATATAAAATCTTTAATATTATGATAAAGAGCTTTTATTCCCTACTATCAAAAAGAAATTTGGATACCATCTCTTATGGATTGATACCCAGCTCTAATTTGGCTGCCTTCTAATTTGCATGACTAGGATGTCTGGCATCTCGTGAGGGAGAACTGCCTGAAGAGTGCCAAGGGTGCTTGGTGCCTTCATTAGAGTGTCTTGCCTTATGAAAAACATTGTTATAATACCAGCCTCCAGACAACACTGCAGGAAACCCTGTTGTGCCAGGCAATGCACAGTGAAATAACAGCAGGATGAATTCTAAGTTCATGAGGATGACAGAGAAATGGAAGCACAGGTAGCAATAAGACCATTACATGTCAGGCAGTAAATAGAGCCTGGGCATAGCAGTCATTTTGTCAGTGTGGATTGTGTGGTGGAAGCAGAGGACGAGCAGCCTTGATGTTTACATAAAGCTCCTGTGGTGTGACAGGGAAAATGGGACAAAACACAAAGGAGAATTTGGAGTCACCACAACTAAGATGTACATCACTAGCAGCAGCAAGGCAGAAGCCAGGTTCCCAGTACCATCAAAAAGTGTGGGTGGATTGAAAAGCGCCTTCAGGATAAAGATATTGGAGTTTTTGAGCACCAAGATATTACAGGCGGTGAAGGAAGGTGGTGGTGGAAGAGGATGAATGTGGTGGTGTGTCTGCAGCTGTACAGCCAGAGAGCTATTCCTCAGCTCTGAGGAACACTGGACATCACCTTCAGCTGTGGCAGCTCATCTGTGTGCCGCAGCAGTGCTTTGGGAGCTGATGAAGTGTAGAACCTGGTTTTACTGGGCAATGCACTAGTAGGTCCTGCCCAAATTGCCCACTGCCTACAAAGGTGCAGATGGGCTCAAGAGCATGGCTGCAAGCAGAGGAGGGAATGTGATGGCAGATGCATTAGCAGACATCGCATCATTTCAACTGTGTTGGTTTACTTATGAAGATCCTAATGAAGTTTGTCCTAAGATACTGAGAGAAGATGGACTAGCAGACCTTGACTTGCTGATGGTTATCTTGCAGAGCTGGGGAAGTTAAGGGGCACTGACTGATGTGTACAGAAAATCATTCCAGGTGAAGTGGTGTAGTCCTTCCATGTTAGCTGATGCAAACACCATTTCATCTCAATTGCCAGTTCTGACCATCATATTTGAAGAAGATTTGGACCAAACTAGGACAATTCCTACAAAAGAAAGAGTGATCTAGAGAATATGATTAATCAGAAAAGTTTAAAAAATAGGGAAAACATGGTCTAAGTCTTCAAATGCATAACAGGCTGTTGCAAGGAGACTATGAGTAATCTGCTCGTGTCCATAGTGTGTAGGAGAAGTAGCTAAGGATTTAAATTAGAGCAAGGAAGATTTAACCTACCCAAATAGGCAAAAAAGAAAAGTAGGAAAAAAGAGCTGTGCCATAGGATAGGTTGCCTAGGGACACTCTGAGACCTGTCCTGTTTTTGGAGAGTTCTATAGATACATATTTGTGAGGAAATAGTTTCTATGAAACTGATTTTTCAGCTGATCTTGCCTTGCAGTTGAAGGATAGACTACATGACATATTGAGATCTCTCCCAGACTTATTCTTGATCATCTTGTTAAATGAGATAAAAATGAAGAGAGGAGAGCCAGTGGAAGGCAAAAAAAAACCAGTCATGGGAAAAAGATTATGGGAGGAACAGCTGTTGTCATGCAAAGATGGGGGTTAGGTGGGATGCAGAGAATTGGAGTAACATGCTGTGCAAGAGGGAGGGAAGCTCCTTCAGTGTTCAGGGCCCCTGTTTTATCTGTGCTGCATTTACACAGCTGGACTTCTGGCTTGTTTCTTCCAGGGGTTTTCCTGCAAGATTGAATGAGCTGAATGCGAAGGGAAATGCAGGCATCAGCTGGCAAAACATCTTGCTTTGGCATTAAAACATGGCTTTTTTTCTCTTTTTCATTTTTTAGCTGACATAGGCTTTACAATGTTTTCTTGTTCAAATAACTACTCTCTCTCTGGTGAGGTATAAAAATGACTTGAGAAAATCCCTGAGCAAAGCAAGTTTGTGGGCTTTCGTAATATGCTGTTGGCAGACTCCAGCTCTTGGGAGAACATCATGCCTTTCATCTCCCATGCCTTCGTGAGGCATCTCAAATGTGCCTTCAGAGACATTTGCCTGCTTTCCTGATCAGAGCCACATTCTGCCACACTAGCCCATAGTGCTCCAGAAATGTATCTGACAGCTCCGCAGGCTCTGTGTCAGCAGAGCAGCTGAGCCCCCAAGGAGCCCTAGGACAGTTATCCTTTCTGCCTGAGTCTGGCTCCTCCCAGGTCCCTGAACAGGATGCTGGCTAAGTAAAAACTTTTCCTAAGAGCGGGACCACGCATGATTTGAGGACAAGAAGCTTAACTTCTCCTCTGAAAGAGCCTTCTGTAAATTTTGATACATCGGTGGCCAGAAATGGCCAGGAAAGGTAAAATCAACCTTCTGGGGTCTAAGATTGTTAGTCCTGTTCTTGTTCCTCATTTAAACTACAGAGGAGCTCTACTGTTAGTTGGGAAACTGAATTTTGTGTTCAGAATTGTCAGTGTGAGTCAAAAAATGGAGAACCAGTGGGGATGAAGCCAACGGAGCTGCTGAGGCTCTTCTTTTGACCCAGTTCTGTTCAGTGAATAGACAGCATTTCCCTTCACAGAATATTTGAATACAGGGTATTTCTCTTTCCCATAACCCTGGATTCTGCATGTCCTTGGGTAGTAGTTGCGAAGTCAGCAAGGTAGCACTTTTTTCTCCTCTAGAAACTGTCTCTTTTTTTGTGTGTTGCTGAAGTCTCTGTTCTGGTAGAGTACAATGGAAGTTCCTGTCCCCAGTGAAGAGCATGGTCAGTGTCAGCAGGGATAAGTCAATGTAAACCTCACATCAGAAGACCGGGAAATGATTCAGTGGTTTTAGCAGTACTTATGTGTGCTCAGACACCACAGACTATGCACAGACACCCATGGCACCTGCAGACTCCAGGGAGCTGGGGAGTGAGGCTGCTCCTAAACGGATGGAAGGAAAGCAGGAGCCGGACTAAGACATAGGCTGCTGCTGCCTGGACATCAGAAGAGCAGGAGCCGAGGGCAGCCGCAGTGGGGGGAAGAGGTTGCCTTTGCAACACCACAGTCCCTCTGTGTCCACCTTTGAATTGTCTGCTGCTTGTCTAAGATGCTATGGCTGAGGGAGCAGAAGGGGCAGACCTTGGGGAATGGGTAGATTAGTGAAGTTTTATTCATGTTCCTGCATGTCCCTCACGTGAGGGCAGTGACACTGCGACTCCAGCTGAAGAAAGATGCAAAGTGCTTCTCACCAGTAGAATGATAACTTAAACCTATGAGCACAGGAAAATTGTTCCCTGGAGACCAAACTAAACAGAATTCCTATTTATCCAGGCTGGTTTCATATCCTGGGACCAATCAATATATTGAGAAAGTATGAGCTGAAGCTGATTACTACTCTTTTTCCTATAACCATGTACATAAATAATCTGTCAACAGAGAAAAGCGTGCCTTCCCCCGTGGCTGCCGGAGACTCTGGAAGAGATCCTGACACTCCTACAGAGCCAGCCTGGATTTCCATTGCAAGGCAAAAGCAGAGGGGCATACATCAGGAGAAGGAACTCGACAGAGAAAAGCTTGTGACTCCAGATAATAAGTCAAATACAGAGAAACAGAATAAAGGAAAGGAACAAACAGAGGTACTGGCAGTACAAATTTGTGATGCTTTTGTATCACCTCCTGTAGTATTCTTTGGATCTACTGCTGTGTTACCAGTCATGCCATAATGATTACAGATACTTAATGAGTGTAACTGTAAGTAACAAAGACACTGCTCTCATAAATGTCCTACAGATTCAAAGTTCTCTCACTATTCAGATATGTAATTTTGTATCTCCAAGAAATCCTGGAACTATGTGAAGTGTGTAAAATTTCTTGGCATACCTACCAGATCTAACATGTGTATTGCATGCTAAAATAGCCAAAATGAGGTGCTAAATTGTAGTCTGTGATCCTTCTCAATGCAGAAGAAATATGTTCTCTCTAACTATCCTTCTGAGCACAGCCTTTCATTGAACCTCTTATACCTCCTGACTGATTTAACACTGAATGAACAGCTTGGTCCCAGAAGCTCCTAGGTAACAATTTTTAGAGCCTTGAGAAGTGAAATAGGATAAAAATAACTTTTGCACTTGTAGAGAGTGCCAAGATAAAAATTCTGGTTCCCTGTATATAGATAATTCAGAAGCCCATGTGGTGCCATGGAATATGGGCTGACAGTGCCTCTTCAGAGATCCCATGCAAAACAGGGTGATACCTGTAGCAAAGGATCTTCCCAGATGACAAAGCTGTGCCAGCTGAAGTGGTTGGCATGAATCCAGAACACTAACCTGCTGCCTGTTTTGCATCCTGCACAAATAAGAACCCTGCTCTGATGCAGGAGCATGTGTGTCCTATACCAATACAGCACTCCCAGTGCAAATGGCCTTCTTTCTTGCTTCAGATGGTACTGCTAGAACCCCAAACAGGTGTATTATATCGTGGAATAAGAGAAGATTTCTAGATTATGAAAAATAACAGTGGTTAGATTAACAAAAAATAATACCTAATGAGATGTCTAGGCAAACTTCTGAACTGCAGTAATGCTCGACATAATCCCAAAATACAGTTTCTATGTCAGAACAGGAAACTCCAGATTTTAGCTGGCAATGATCCCTGAAATTCATGCCATGCATTTTATTTCCCTATAGCAGCTAACAGAGAGACATGCCAAGATGCTTCTGACTGCAGCATGTGAGGCTTGGTGCCACTGTACGACTCCCACTTTCTCTTTCTCCCACATGGCACCAGGCACTATCACTTCAGGGTAGTTTTTGATACTGGCAAGAAAATCTGTTGGAGGATATGTTTGATTTCTTTTTTGTGAAAAATCCATTTACCATCAACTGTCCAAAAATACAGTGCCCTAGCCCACAAAATTTGGGAGATGGAAGAAAAACGTAAGAGAATGAGGCTGTTTCCAAATCCTATATATGCTAGTAGAGATGTGCAAAGGACTTGGAATACATTTTGCAGTGAAGACTATAATTATCTACTCCCATTATGAAGAAGAGATACGGAGGGATAGTTTTAATTTGTAAAATTGAGTATCATGGATGTTAACTTTCTGAACAGGTATCAGCTCAAGGGAGAGGATTGAGACCAATGTCTGCTGAACTGTGGCAGGCACCCCATCCACTACCTTTGCTCCTGTTCTTGCAAACTGAACTCCTTCTCCCTGCATTACTTGGATTTAATCCATCTCTGTGCCTAGGGGCCAGTGAAGCAACAATGGAGCAAACCTTCACACTCGGCACCTAAAAAGACTTCTGAAGAGCAGAGGAAAGACACAAAGTCTGAAGCAAAACCCCTGCTGAGAACCAATTCACTGTCACATTATGTCACTGGTAAGAAACAAAATGCTTAAAAGGTAGGCTGTTATCTCACAACCTTGTCAGAAGAAATGCTGCAGGAGTAGGGGCTAGATCCTAATCTCTTCCTCAGCCCCACATCAGCCAGGGCAAAGAGTTTTCTCAGCAGTCATCTCTGGGGTTCTATTTGGCAGCATATTCTTTTGACCAGTTTGATTACAAACAAAACAGTAACAAGGGGTAGCCAAAAACTTGTGTTGAAAGAAATGTGAATCAAGAACTCCAGGCCCTTTCACAGGACGGAGGCCCAAATGCACTATCCCAGTGTAAGATGTGAGCAAAAATATTTTCAGTAGCATTCAATTTAAACGTGGCTTCCTCAGCAAGCTGGAATGATGTGATCACAAACTATCTGACCATCAGTCCTCCCACAATGTTTGTTGTAAATTTCTTTTGTAAATTAAAATTTCAAAGAAGGGCAGAAGTCTTGAAGTAATAAAATTCCTGTGAGCTGGGGGCTGAGTAAAGGAATTCACAACTGAATACTTTAGCTAATGAAAAGACTCTCTCTTCTTTGGCCTGGATGTTAACATAGGGCACAGCAGGGAATCCAGGTCATCATGTTGAGTTTTGGTAAATTTGCAGAAGAAACTTCCATATGAAATATAAAGGTTTTCTACCACAGGGCAAGGCATGGGAAGTATTTAATAAAAGAGGGTGTTTAGTTGCACAGCAAGTAATTGTAAAATGTCCATGTGTTTTATTCACAGCAGCTCCATCACCTGCACTGGTGGATAAAGAGGAAATAAGCCACGTGAAGAAAGCCAGTAATGCTGCTCAGGATCAGCCATCGTGGATGGAGCTGGCCAAAAAGAAATCTCAAGCTTGGAGTGATATGCCGCAGATTATAAAATAGAATGATGCACAGTAGCATCTTTCATAATTAAGTCAACTACTTAACTGAACTCCTACAGACCAGCTAATCACAGCGAAGAATCTCTTGATACAGAAGGGTTTCATTATATGGCTCTGGAGAAAGTGTGCAATAGGTGCAGTCAAAAAGTTTACCTTCAATTTTGTAGCAATCAGAATTGCAATGGCAATGGATTACTTAAATTATGCTAAGGACATACTTACACTTCGGAAAATAAAACTTTTGCCTTACATATTTCCTGCATTTTTTGCTTTTAATGATGTTTGCATCCAAATAGGATCTTTGCTAAACTTTGCTGAACCTCTTGTTGCTGGAAAATTCTATTTGTTATGGTTTTCTCTGTTTACATTTATAAATCGTGCACTAACATCCTGATTCTGTTGATGTGTTTCACTAGGATCATGTGACACACTTTCTACCAAAGCTGTTAGCCCATGGAGGTATTCTTGAATAGCTGCTAGTGAGTACTCCATTAAAATGTGTTGCTTGAGCTGCATGTTTGCCTAGCTGAGCCAGTGGTAGTTTCTGGGGTTAGATTGCATTTCAGGAGGCACAAATATGCACATTTACGTGTGACCATGAAAAAAATTGCTCAGTTCTTTCTGTGAGCAACCTTGGTAGCACAGTGTTTTCAAGCAGGCAAGCAGTAAGGAGACTGAACTGCAGTTGGAAGCTCATCAATGCATTCACAGTTGCTCTCCTACCTGAATTCATCTGGCTGCAACTGGCTTTCCTTTATGTGAAACCTCATGCCCAGTTAGGAGGATGGTGTAAATAACAATGGTCAATATTAATTTAATTTAAAAATAAGAGCTGAAAATCCTGGAGCTAAAGTTCAAACTGAAATGCTGGGAAAAACTGTGAATTTCATCACGGCGTCAGCTTCACATTTCACCCTCCACATATAATTCTTCTCATTAAAATCCAGTAACATACAGATAGCACGTCTGTACTTGACTATCTTTATGTAACATTCTCATGCTCATTGGCCTGAGTCTCCTCCACCACTTTGTGACTCCCACTCATGAAGTCTCCTAGGCTCTTCACCTTCGCTTATTTAACAAGATTGACAAGATAAATCATTTGCTGCTAATTGACTGAAACTACTCTGAACATATTTTAAGACCTCCCTATGAGTTGCAGAAGCAAAGGACAAACCCTGTGATACCCCACTGCTAAAACAAGCATTTCATTTTGTGTATGCATGGGTGAAGTACTACCTTAGCACTGAAATCCCTAGATTTATGTTTATATTATTGGTTTTGTTTTTCTTGTCACGTTGCATCCTCTTTGGAAAAATGTGGGGAGACTTTTAGGAAACAGCATTTTCTAGCACCTGCATTTGCAATTTTGAAATCTTGTCTTCTCTCAGAGGTGGGAAGGAAAACCTGAGCCCTCTCAGTAATGACAACTGCATTTAGTAATGAATAAAGAAATAGAGTTGGGCATCTGAATATCCAAGACACTGTTAAAGGTTTTCAGTCAGGTTATCTTTCATTGTTAAAAACAGGGGGAGGAAAAACTAGTTTTATGTTTGCCAGAGCCTTAGGACAGAGCCGGTGAGCCTGCATCACTGTCAGGATCAGCCTGCATGGCTGCTGGGGGCCTGGAGGGGGCCGTGCACAGACCTGCTGCAGCCCATCACAGAGCTGTCAGTAGTCCCGACCCAAGGAGGGTTCTGCCAGCTGTCGCAGGGTTTTCTCCTTCCTGCAGATCTCCTTCCAGTGTGAGATACCTGCTGAAATCAGAAGTGGCAAGACAGCTCTTTGTCAAACAGCTCCGCATCAGAAATAGTAACTTAATTACAGGACATGCAACCTTGGGCTCAATTGCCCAAAGGTTGATTGTGCAAAAACTTTCACGCTTCTCCTCCATGAGCAACCATGCACAATCCTTAATCTCAAGTAATTTTTTTTTTTCCTTTTTGGTATTAATATTCCAGGACCTACAGTATAAATAGGTACATTTTCAGATACAATAAAAACCATCTTAACTCCCTGTCTTTCCAAAACACCCTTTCTGAAATAAATAACTAGTTAGTATACAGTGTAGTGTTACAATATGCTATTACCTTTTGTAGCAGTCTTGAAAAAGACTCCAGCTTCTCTACTAAAGGAATATAACATATAAAAAAGGACCAAATTTTACCCTCTAATTATTACCACCCCATGAAAAGGTTTTCAAGAAATGTAGTTAAAGGTACATTCTGTCTTCTTACAATTCCCTCCCTGTTTGAAACAATTAAAACTGTTTTGAATCATGGTTGAATTCCTGGAGCATGATCTTTGCAGCTGTATGGGGGAGAGTACAAAATCTCTTGGACTACCTCCTGTTTTCATAGAAAGGTGCTCAGGAATAATGGTGACAAAAGGTGGAGGTATTGTGGCATGACCTGCACCATCTCAAGGGGAACAAGCCCTGCATCCAAGCCCCTTGTGGACACATCAAGGAGAGGAAGTGAGGGAGCCACCAGCCCTTCACTGGGCACAGGCCTCCTCCCTATGTGCCATCTGGGATCTGGATTTGGGAGCATGCCGAGGCAGGAAGCACATCAGCCTCTGTTTTGCCATTGGCTGTGACACAATCCAGGTATTACTGGCTTAGCGTTTCTGGTGCTTCCACTCACTTTTAGGGTTCCAGTGCCAAATGGGTGACAATGACTGCTGTGTGTGGTGACAGCCAGTGTTGTGGATTCCTACAAGCCCATGAGCAACCTTCATCCGACCTTCAAGGGCAAGACTGCAACCCTGAAGGCTGCTCAGGCCTGCCTGAAACAAACTCAGGACCTTGACCAATTCTGCCATAATTACGGACCAATTCAAGTGTCTCAAAATATGCTTTAGAGAATCACTAATATTATGTGCTTCTTTTCACACAGTGCATAATTACACTGGAACTGATTGCCACAGGATGTTGTAGACACCAAAGGTTTAGTTGGCTCCAAAAAACAAACCAGTGGAAGAAAAAAATCCCTTAAGTGCTGCTCAACACAAAAGCCAGGGCCTTGGTTTGGGAGCCTGTGAAAGTCTTTGGGAGGCAATATCATTGATATTCTTTCTATTCTCCCCCCACTGCAATGGCCCTGGCCTTTGAGCAAGAGACACCACTTGGCTGCTTGAACCTCTGATATGACAGCCAAGGGAATTTTTATTTTCTCACAGTGTTGTTCTGTATCCAGATTTCTAAGACAAAGGGTCATGCAAGTAGGACTTACTATAGGTGTCCTGCAACAAGTAGGCAGAAAATAGTTTTAGAACTCGTGTATCTTTCTTTGGTGAAATGGCTCATTTGTGGAAGTAGAAAGATGCAAATAAAAATATAGTTTTCTCCACTGTATGAACAGTGAGTTATGTTTCACACTTGATGCCACCAGAAAAGCCTTTCAGATGTGATCAGCTTTCCTAAGGACATCATCATACTTTTCCAGCTGAGAGGCGATATAACTAACTCGGGCTGATCCATTTTGCTCAGGCAGCTGCAATATATACTGTTGGAATATAACATCTAACAGGGAAATAAAATGTAAAAATCCACCTTTTGTTTATGACTCATGCACATAAACTAACGAGAGTTGGAATTACAGTCAAAGAACAACAACAAAATAAACTTGAAAAATAGAAGTTTCCTCTCCCAGAAGTGCTGCATAAGACATCTTTGGCTTTCTGTTTAATGAGCAAAGTGCCTTCCCAGCAGTGAAGGGCCTCATAGAATGCAAATGAAATCATCTATCAGGTGTCTTTGAGTGCAAAACCCCTAAATTTGATGATTTATGCAGTTTACTAGTTGGATTACCCTAATCAGCTACCTCCCAATGTTTAGTAATTTTATGTAAAAAAAATTGCAACTAAATGATTTTAAATGGACAGTGAAGTGCAATTTTTAAGGCCAAAATGTCCCCATCGTCTTTACTTTGATATGGTGTTTTGCACTGTGCTGCCCTTGACAGTAAAATCTGTTGCATTTTTTTTCAAGATGAAGAGGAAAATAAAATCTTGTTGCCAGTGAAAATATCCAGCAGCAGCATAGCAAGCAGCCTGCTGTAATTTTGCAATGCTATTAATTCCCTCTTAGTCTCAAGGAGCACAATAAACTTGCCAAAATGTTTGCTTTGTGTACATGATGAGCCCTCCGCTGTGGGTAACAAAGGTTTAATTACAGGATTTTGTGCTTGTGGTTAGAAGATAACTTTTGTACTGTTATAGAGTCAAAAAATCCCCAGACCCCAATGGGAACACTGGGTAGTGCTGCGTGTCTGTAAAAACCCCAGGGGGGAGCACAACCCTGTGTGATCCTGCACAATGGGGCTGCATGGAGATTTACTCCTGTAGAAGACATTTCAGCTCCAATGGGGCACAGGTCTCACTCAGTGTTTGCCAACATGCTCAACAAGTGACAGAAATCACTGAGTTTTTGTAGCATTTTGACATTTTATTGTCTGACTTCACAAAATAAAAACCATGTATAGATTTTTTATGGATTATTACTCTCAGATAATGCTCTGTATCATGTTTCACTTTGAAGCTGGGGACTGATGGGACATGTATTCACAGACTATTCATGCCTTCTTCCTTTGCAGAACCTTGCAGCACCTTTGCTGCAGATTCTTACTCTCTATGTACACTGGCTGTATTCCCAGACAAAAGCCACTCTAGCTCACTTAAGGCAGCTTAAATGGAGATCATTCTGGGAAATGCTGAGCTATCTCCCTCTCCAGGATCCCATATCTCTCTCTTAAGTATTGTTAGGAATGCAGGTAAGAGCATATAAGATATTACTGAAGTAAAGTGACTGAGGAAAATTTTCCTTCCTTCCATCTCACACACCATCACACTGAATACTCTCATTGTTAATTTCTTTTTGCTTTGTTCATTTACTTATGCAAATAAGTATGAAATGTTGTATTTTGCAGGTTCATAATTTCACTGAAGCCTATTTAAGGTTGCCAAGCCAAGTACTGTGGTATCCTAACTCATTGTAGCAAGTAGTCCCCATTTTTTCCCAAATATGGCTTGATTTCTCAGATTTAGAATTGACACGTAAATTATTACCCTGCCTTTAAGAGTCAGTGCTTCCTGAGAAACCTCTAATTAAAAAAAAGAAAAAGAAAGAATTCTCCATTCACTGTCTACTGAAAAATGACACTTTGTACCAATGGATTCTGCAACAATTACCAGCACATGGTTTTTACACTTGTCACCCATGCTGGCAGCTCTGGGACAACAAGGCAAATGGGCCATCCATGCTGCTCTTGGGCCAAGGAGCAGAAAACCATGGCCCCATCAGAGCTGGTGAGGAGGCAGATGAATCTGGCAAAACCCTCCTATTGCCCACCACAATCTCTGCTGCCCTCCCCAGCAGCTGGTACGAGACCACGCTGAGGTGAGGCCAACATTATTTACACATCTCTGGGGTCCAGCCCCAGTCATGGGGCTGTTTGTGCCGCTGTCAGTCCAAGGTGCAGTGAAGATTTCAACGCTGTATTAGAAATGGGCAGTTGCTGAAGTGCAGAGCCAAGTTTGTCCCAAAATTAGGCTCTGGTGATTGTGTCTCCCAAAGAAATCCTATTTCCATATTATTTTTATTCCTCTTGCCCGAAATTTAACAAGACTACCAGTAAACCCCTCCAAGTCATTGCCTACATTGAAGAACCAAGGAGAACTGTCTGGAAAAAGCAGGGGAAAACAACCAGAGTTATGACAAGAGAAGAATTCAGTTAATAACCCTTCAGGAAAATAAAAGCCACCTTTCTCAGCAGAAATAACAGAGACTCCTATTTAATAAGCTGTTGGCTCATCCTCTCTGCACTCAGCACTGGAGATAATTTTGATGGGCAGGCTGCCTGCAGACAAGGCAGCAGAATAAGATCCTGAGCCTGTCCAGGCAAAGCAGACATCATCTTCCCCATCTAGCCACTCCTTGAAACAAGACTTGCCTTCATTTAATTCCTTTGCCTCTTCCTGCAGCACTCACCTCAAGTACACAGAAAGGTTTTCTTTTTTGCTTAATGAAGCCTCTAGATTGGTTTATGCCTTTATGTTGAACCACAGCAATTAGAGTCCCAAGTAAGACAAGTCACGGCACCAGTCACTCCCTGGCCCCCACCCTTGTGGCACTGCAAAGCTCCTTCAGTGAATCCAGCTCCAGCGCCCACAGGATGTGCTCCACCACCTGATGTGCTGCCTGTGCTTTTGTGCAGCATGGCAATGTGGTGGGCACAGCCTGGCAATGGTGCTGCTACAATCTTGGAATGAAGATAAGCAATACAAAGTAAAGAAGTTTGAGCTAGATAAAACAGAGGCAACCTTTCCACCTCAGCTGGGAATTCTGACTGCCTAGTTTCCTTGCTGCTTCCTCCTCTGTGACTTTCTGTTTGTTTTCCATGTGTGCTGAAGCAGCCCAGAGCGAGCTGCCTGCCACCCAAGGGTGCCTGTGTTTCTGCAGCATCATATCCAGCTACTGAGCTTGGTCCACCAGCAGAGTGCAAGGCATGGGGCAGTGGGTTGTAAGACACTTTTGATGGTGGATGGTGCTGTCAGATGCTCACCAGACAGCCTTTGAATTGCCTTTTCTGCCCCAACTTCCTCGATTAATGTGGGAATATATCTTATCTTACCTTGTGGTCGTGGGCAAGAGATTGGGCAGGCAGATTTTGATTTGTGACCTACTTCCCAAAAGCAGGATGGGAAGGAGGGTTTTGCTTTGGATTAGGAAAAACACAGCATTTGCTGTCAGAGCCTGTTTATGTGGGCCCAGGTTTTCATGCGGGGAAAGCAGAGGATGGTTATTCCAGCAGGTAGACTTGTGCTGGTTTCCCCAATTGCTTTATCCTTCTGCAGAAACACCTCCCCAAATTCACCTACCAAAGTAAGCCAGCCCCTCACCATGTCCTGGGTGACAGGACCCCTGGCACCATGCCACAAAACAGTAATGCTCAGACTGAGCCCTGGAAGTTACACCAAGGGTATTGGAGGAGAAGAGGTGGTTTCCTTGGCTGCTTTTATGTAATTGATGGACAAAAAGGGAGCCTCTTAACTATATGCAAGAAATTGGCTTGAGTAATGTAGAGATCTTGTTAGCAAGTAACAGATGAGTTTCAGAAAGGGCAGAAGGACAGAAGCTTGATTTCTTGCATAATGTTATTGAAATACAACTGAAGTATAAAGTCAAATTTAAAAGAGAGGATAAAACCCTCAATCTTGCCCAAATAAAATAACCTTTTAATTTTATGCTTCTCTTATATGCAAGCTCATAATTTCAAATTATTAAAATATTTGATTTTAGAGGTGAATGCTTGTTCCCAGGACATAAGACATACTTCCTCCTAATTTAATGGGCAATTGTTCCTTTAATTGAGAAACAATTTCTGATCCTGTATTCTGCCTTCCTTTCAAACAGCTTATTACAATTTGGAGCTTTTATACTTGGGCAAAAGAAGCTATTTTGATCACATTGTAGTCCAATAGGTGACAGCTAGAGTCTGTCTCTTCCCCTGCAGCCTGCAAATTTTACTTGCTTCAAAGAACCTCTGGGTCTTGCCTGGTGCTGTGATATCCCAACACATTTGTCAACTTCAGCCCCTTCTCTGACCATTCATTTTAGGGGAATTTTTGTATTTACACACCAAAATGACTGAGATCTAAACTGGTCCCTCTTCCCTTCCCATCTACCTACCATTGCAAGGAATGGTGCAGAAACACCGCAGAAGGAACCTCCTTCTTATGCCGTCAAGGTAGATGTTTTTATTATGTGCCTCTGGCTACTTTACTAGATCCTGTTCAGCTTTTTTCCAGTCTATTAGGCAACTGCCTAGAGCAACCTTATGAAGAACCACCCCCTGTCCCAGGTCCCACTGAGGTGGGACAAATGTGGGCCTGTCACCTGGTGCGTGGGTCCAGGTGCCTTGTGATGGGCAGTATGTCTGAGCAGGAGCCTGCAGACGCCTTTCCCAGGCTGCAGTACCATGTGTGGTCCTCCAGCTGACCTCAAATTTTACCTTTCATAGACAAAAGGCTCACTTCAGCCAGCTCAATATAATTGAACCAGTCTTCTCAAAATGTTATATATTGATTAAAGAGTGAATTAAGCCATTGAATTCTGGCTCCCTGACCCCTCCAAGTTACAGCTGCTGAACTGTTACGCTTTTAATTGTCTTCTGCTTGGTTGCACATAGGAGCTCATGCTGGTGTTTTCCCTGCTTGGGGACCTACTTTGGAACGGCGTATTTTGATTACTGTAGATGCAGCTACTTGCTTTTTTCTGACTAATACATTTCATGAATCTTCCCTGCTGTTAATAAACATAGTGGTGTTTAATTATTGAGACATTTCACAAAAATGCTTGTGAGAGGAAGACAAATTTTATGTTCTGACTAAATAATTAAACATTATGCAAATGTTTGCAACCCCAGCATCCTGGTTATGCAAAACAATATTTGGATGATGGCCTTGTTTGCACACTGAGTTAGTATTGTTGGGCTGTAATTAGCAGCAGATACAGTATTAAAAATATAATGAAACAGGATGGGCACAATGGTAAGACTGAGAGCCAGGCTGCAGCCACATTCTACGAGAAGAAAGTCAGATGTGTTTCCCCCATGGACCACATACCATCTCAGCTGTGCTCCCTGGGAAGCAAGGCCAGCCCTGGACTCACACCCTTGCACTTGGCAGCCTCACCTAAATGGAGAGGGAAGAGGAGACAGCCTGCAACTAGGGAGGGATGGGAGGAAAGCCACTGCTTTCCAGACAAGTCCACTTCACCTGTGCCCTATGTGAAGCTCTCTGTTTTGTCCCTGCATTTCCTTCGCTTCAGCTCTGGCAGTCAGGGACAACGCCCAGTCCTTGATGGTTCTAAAGTTTAATTATCCATTAACAGGAGTCGTCCTTGGAACATGTTGCTATACATGTGTCCTAACTCTGTTGCCTGTAATCACCTTAAAAACCAAAGGACTCTGCACATGTCAGTCTTGTCATTCATTACAGCTCTGTTTCTCTCAGGATAGAGATAACAGCAGTATTATGCATGACATGCAATATGCCAGTGATACAGCTGTTGCAGTTACCAAACTTGTCATCACCAACAAGGTACCAACCTCAGAAAGGGTTTATTAATTGCTCAGTGTGCTCCATCTGCCAGCGGTACTCAATAGCTTTGATTGGAGTCTGCTCCTGACCCTTGTCCCATTCACTCTCATCACCTGCACATTTCGTGGGTGGAATTCGCATTTGCCCACATGGCTACACAGCACGTGGGATCACACTAGGAGCTGTCATTATGAAAAGTACTTTTTGGGAATAAAATACAATATCAACACATTGCTCTTAATCTGCTGGCTTCCCTTTGTGTGCCAGGAGAGTAATCTGCATGCAATTGAGAAGTGGCTGAATACCTACTTTGCAAGTAGAGATGGGAATCTAAAGCTTCTTTTAAATCAGTGAAGAAAGGGAATACACTGCTTCATTAAAAAATGTATGTCCTCAGTGTCCTTCCTGAGGGAGGGAGCTGCCTGATAGTCCCAAAGCTCTTACATTATTACTATAATTCTTGTTGCCTGTTGGAGCTGCAGCAGTGCCTAACTTGTTGCTACTTACGTGCTATTACAGCTATATGGTTAGGGCTCCTGTCTGAAGGAGGTTCACTTCTCCTTTTCCTAAAATCATGGTCTAAAAAGTCCTAAGACCTGGGAAATTGCACTCATTATTTCTAAATGCCATGAAGAATGCTCCTGTGCTATCTGTGTTTTCCTTGCCTCCACTACTGCTTGGATAACTACAGGTTTGCTTTATGAGGAGGAGATGGGATTCTAAATTGGCAGAAAGATAACGTTCAGATGAAAGAAACATCACTAAAGCCTTAAGGCTTTAGTAAGAATGACTTCATACAGCCTGGATTCCTGCTGTGATAGGGCAAAACATGAGATCTTTTTATTAGAGCAGAGCAACAGCTCTTCTAGTTTAAATGGAGAGTGGCTTTGACAATTATTTTCAGTGCTACAGTTCACAGGCTCACAGTGATTATCTTGACACTTGATGTGTCTTGGAGGAACAGAAATTAATGTTAATGATACGTACTATAGGTTGAGCAAGGGGGTCTAAAAGTATAAATTCTGTTACTCCTTCCCCCCCCACCGCAAATCACCTGCTGACAGAATCACTTGGGCAGAAACCTCAGGTTCAAGCAACAGACCTCATCCTCTCCAGGCTGGATTTGAGCTCGCTGGTCCATGGCCCTGCTGTGGTGTGGAATGACTTGCAGAGTGATTACATTGTTCACGGTGAAATTTAGAGCAGGTGGATTGATGGAGAGACCAAAAAACCCTTACCAACAATTAGGGATAAACTGGATTTGAACTTTTTGCCCATATCTGATGGGATGGTGATGCCTTAGGTTTTAACTTCTATATTTTTCAAATCCTGTACTGCTAGTGTAACTCTGAAGTTTCCTGTAGCTTGTTAAATGCTGTTCTGTCATGCTAAGGTAGACATAACAAAACCTCTCTAACTTGCTCTCCAAGGACACCCAGAACAAGAGCTGTAAACCTTCATCTTGGGGAGAGGGGGGCAAGCTTGGGGAAATTACATCATTGGCTGGGTTCTGGTTGGTGAATTGATGCTGTTATAAAAGTGTGAAGAACTCGTGACCAGTCGTCCATTTTGAGATCCACTGAGGCAGGACCCTCTGGAGCCCAAAAGTGTACATCTGAAGGCCTTTCTAATAAATATCACCTTTTTTCCTTTATTCCTGTCTAGTCTCTGTTTCTAAGTAGCCCATTAAGGCATCAATGGGGCTGGACATGATTAGAAGAGTGCAAGCTTCAGGGTCATGCTTTGTCAAGGTGCTCATGAATCTGTCTCCTCTTCTTTCACCCATACCAGTTTTAATGGGATCAACTGCTTTTGCCTGTTCTTCACAATATTGGCACAGCGTTATGAAACCAAAGCAGTTGGAGAAGACAGGAGAGTGGCACTGGATCAGAGCAGCAGGTGTGGTAAGGAAGGCACAAGAGGAAGGGTTCTGCTGCTTTGCCCCTTGGGGTGATACTGACTCAGGCTCTGGTGGGCCACAGGTGATCACTGCGGTTAGCGCAAATCTTCACCCCCACCATCATCTCCAGTATCAGGTTCCACGTATACAGTTTGGGCTGGGAATTAGGTCACGAGGCATGAATGCACAGTCATACAGCTAGACTCATTTATGGACATGCAGGCTGCTCTACCCTTAAAAAAAAAAATCCATTATTAACTTGTTGCTACACACCTCCCAGTTGATCTTTGGTTGTGAGAATGAATTTTCATCCCCTGTCCCGTGGTGTCTCTTGTGGCAGAAAATGTTCATCCTAGTGCTCCCTCTCTATAAAGAAAGATCATGAGGAGGTCAGCATGAGGAAGCACAGGAAGCTTTCCCTTGCTCCTCCATCTGTAGAGCTCATCATAATGAGGCTTTTTGCAGGCTATTCAGAAACAGATTATAAAGTGAAGGGATGTGGCAGCAAATGCTTTATTCCAGTTTGGGCTGCAAGAGATGTCCAGATCTGCCATTCAGTCAGCAGGGGAAGAAAAGACATCCACTCTCCAGACATCTCCTGGGTGACAGCAGAAGAGTAGGAGGGAGCTACTTGCCCTAGAATTAGATTTAAGCCAATAGCCTGGTGCCTGGTATTGACTCTAATATTTGGTTATAACAAAGTGGATGAACCACGTCCTGAATAACCCCACCTTCCTGTGGGAAGAAGGATCGGTGATGAAGAGGCAGGCTGGGTTAGACAAGAAGAGAGGTGAGACAAAGAAAGAGATGCAAAGACTAATGTGCAACCAGCCCACTCTTTGGCAGAGGAGCCTGTGCCAGAAGTCTGGAGCATAAAGTTTTAGTTTGTGTCCCTTGGCAGTCAGTTGTTTAGATTGGCATTGTTTTTGCAAATTTTAGATCAGGCTTTATAAATCCTCACATCTTTGGAAAATATGCTAGAGCCTTAACAGTGCATTATTCAAGTAGGCAGTTGGGCATTTGCAGTGAGTGAAGCTAGAAAATCTTTCTAGTTCATAATAATTCTGCACAAAATAATTAAAAGTTACACAGGAGACACAGACTCTCTCTTTCAAAGCTCATCTATCAGTGAGACAATGTGCTGGATTCTGACAGACCCTTCTAAAATATCTTATTTTTGCCTGTACAAGTTGCCTTGGATTCTTTTGCCGTGCTGTCTGGGGTATTCAGTTTATCTAGGAAAGAGTGAAACAGACCCTTAAAAGAAGAAGAACTTCAGAAACTCACACTTGCTGAGGACCTAATTCAGACTTCCCTTTAACTGCAGCTTCCCAGCTGTCCACCAAATTATCCTGAGGTAAGTTAAAGGAGACACTTTCACAGTGTGTTTTGCTTACAATGAAGATGTTCAGTGTGTGAAATCTATTTATCAAAATTTCACTGAAAATTTTTCCTTTAATTGTAGGAGAGCCGTAGGAAGGAGGCAACTGGAAAACAAGTTGGCAATCAAAATCCTTAATTCTTAATGTGATTCCCTTTCACTTGGAATATCTCTTCAATATAAGTTTATCTGACTGCTCTTTACCCAGATACTGGACCTCAGCTACCATCAGCAATATTGGCACAATACGAACTTCACAGCTTCCAGGTTCATGTTTATGTAACAGTACAAATGCATTTAAAAGCCTTTGCCTTCAGAAGGAGATGAATAAATGTAAATGCTCATCACCTTTGAGCATATGGCAGAGGCATTTGTGGCTCAGATAGAATCTCCACAGAGAGGGAAATGACAGAGATGTGGGGGTGAGGGTAAAGAAACACAGACTCAATGATCTTAAAGGTCTTTTTCAACCTAAATGATTCTATGATTCTGTAAGTTTGGAGACCAAGCTCTGTTCCTACCTTCCCAACAGACTTCTCAGATTATTTGCTCTTTCTCACACCTCAGTTTTTATCTTGTTACCTACTGGAAAGGATCACACCTGATTTCTGAGTGAAACAGCTCAGTGCGGAGATGCGGCATCACAACACAGAAGATTATTTCAGAATGTTGCCATAGAAAAGACAGAATAAAGATTACCTAAATGTGGCATTTTATGGCTACTAAGCATTTGTATATACAATCATATTTCAACATGATTTTCTACATCCCTTTACTTGTTGAGTATTAGCACTACAACAGGTGCTACACAAGCCATGAACTCTATAGAAGCTTTGTGTACAAAATAAGCTTACAATACTACAAACCAAAAACTGTATTTTGCAAACTAGCTCAGCAACTGAGGCATTCATTTGTTTCAGTTTACATCTACAAAACTGGAATGAGTTAACATAAAGCAAAAAAGATTTGGTCATGAAAGGTTTACAGTTGAAAAAAGAAAAACCGAGGGTTTTCTTTTGGAGTTAGAAGCACTGAAAGAAAATTGCTCTGTTAAAAAACAAGGTTAAGTGGCAGGTTGGGAATAAATCCTGTCTCTAAGAGAGGACTCAATTTTTGGTTGGGAGATGCAGACAATTTTCAGATGGTCATTTTTCAGCCAAACAACCATTAAGATTTTTGCTGCCACTGCCAAGCACCTCTACCTTTTTTGCATCTTTCCCACTGTCTGGGAAAGCCAGAACATAAGCACAGGGAAATGCAAGAACAACAACAGTGTTGTGATTCTGCAAGAGTCAGAAAAATGCTTGGATAAAACAAGCTCCCGATCTGATAAATGACAACAACACAGCTACACAGCTCTGTAGAAGCTGGCTGTCCAGGTGTGCAGCCACTGCAGCATATATGAAGTTATGGCAGGCCTGGAGCATCTTTTACCATTTTGTCTTTAATCTGATAGTTAGGTAATACCGTAGCAAAAATCTCTCACCATGAAACCTTCCCGCTGTTGAAATATGATTATTCATTTCTCTCTTGTGTTGTTTTATTTCCTGCTGATATAGAATAGCAAGCTCTTTGGTAATTTTTTTCCCAGCAACCAAAGCTGGAACACTAGGGATTTAAACTTTTTGTATTTTTAAAATTTTATTTTCTCCCCTCAGGTCTCCCCCATTTAGGTTGTTATAGTGTATGTACCTTACGCTTGTATTTAAATACAATTTTGGGAGTTTGGGATTGCTTAATCATCTCCCATTCCAGATGGATATTCCAGTCAAACAGCGGTGGCTATAGGATGAAAAAATAACTCAGCAGGAAGAATAAATTCAGAAATTTGCTGGCATTAAATATTGTTCAGGCCTAAAAGGGTGCTGTTACCCTTACTAGAAGTAAGGGATGTTTCAGTGTGCCTGTCCCAACTCCTTTCCACTGGCAGCTCCAGCACTTCCTTCACTGTGCACTTTGTCCATGCATCAAGCAGTGGAATATGCCAAGAGGCATTTGATTATTGCAGTAGTAGGTCAGATGAGGGCAAAGTTGATTTTTTTTTTCTCCCATTTTGAACTTTGCCTTCTTACTCAGGAAATTAACTAGAGGAGAAGATGTCAGAGGAACAACTACATTACACATACTCTATTGTTTGGGGAAGTTAATAGTTAATTGGATACTGTCAAGCTCCAGTCGGTAAACCTTCCTAATGCAAACGTTCAATCAGTGGAAAGGACAAAAAGTAGGAAGGCTCAGAGAGTCCTTGTGAAATAACTGTCATTATACTCATCTTGCAACACAGTCTTTTCTTCAGCAGACTAAGCTCTCCTGACAAAAGGACTTTTATGTGAAAATGTCTCTGCCAGTTTTTTTTCCAGCACAGAAATGCAAAAATTCATATCCCTAAGCAGCACTAATCTATTAGATGCAAACAATGGTGCCTTTAATGTTTTTAGCTCATTGGGATATCTACAGAAAATTCTGCCATAGATGTGTCTGTGCGCATGAGGACGTGCATGCTCTAATTTTTGTTTGAAAGTTATTGTGCTAAATTTGTTTTTCAATAAGAAATCCACTTCATTCCACTTCTTTGTAAAAGGGAGGATTGAAGCATGCATTTACATAATAAATTCTCACCACTCAATGAGTAAAATCACAGAACAGCCTGGGTGTCGAGACCTTGCAAACTTCTCCTGAGCTTCTTTATTGCGATCTGCCTGAATTGCCACCAGACCCTCTTTGAAATCTTTGAGAAAGACAGAAAAATCACTGAGGGCTACTGTGCAGGTACCTGAATGTGTAAAAATACTGTAATGTGTTGAAGCATTGGTAAGAAAAAATGAAAGCATATGGAAACCTGTTAAATGTCACTCTTCAGACAGAATAACTTGCAAGATTTTTCCACAGTTTCTAAAGTTCTAGTAGGGAACTATCCCATGATATCTGGCTCAAGAGCTTTAATGGAGAATAAAACTCCACAGGCTGCCCAGAGAAGTTGTGGATGCCCTAGCCTTGGCAGTGTTCAAGGCCTGGTTGGATGGGACTTTGAACAACATGGTCTAGTGACGAGTATCCCTGCCCATGGCAAAGGGCATTGGATGTAGATTACCTTTAAAGTCCCTCCCAATCCAAACCATTCTATGAATCTATAATTCTGTGGAGATAAAAAAAAAGTGTACTATGGACTTTGAAGAAGGGGGAAGATGAGAAGTGGCATAAATCAAGGCCATGAAAAGGATTGAACATTGCCAACCCATTAGCACTACACATCCAGAGCAGAGTTCTTGTGAGGTAGATAGAGTCCTATCCTAAACTAAAGGTGCTATCTAATTTGAAAGGGAGTTTTCAGAACCTAAAGATGCATGGAATTCCTGAAACACACAAACCGAACCACTGAAGATAGGGGATTACTTACAGAACAGCAACATCATGACCCTAAATAGTGAACCCATAGAGCAAAGCTGCCACTGACTTGCTCTCAGTGATGGCGCAGGGCGGTGAGCTCTGGAGGAAACCGAGCTCATTTGGACACCCACACGGCTGTACCGGTGTAACCAGCTCGTGGGCGGCCCACACGCCACTGCACGAGAACACCCTGCCCGGAGCGGGACAAAGCACAGAGGGTTCCTTTTACTGGCGTGAAGAAACAAGCTTCTCTTTAATTTCGACAGCTCTCAATCTAAGCTCCGGGAAGTGTTTATTAGCAGGGCATGAACTCAAACGGTGAAATTCCTGGCCGTGACTTGTAAATGGTGAGCAAGCAGGTAACACGGGGCACCGATACCCGTGGCTTGTATGGCACTGACAGGCAGATGGAGAAACACCCACGTAGCAGGCCAGGGGCTCAGCCCTGACCAAAGTTCAAGGTACCCCGCCCGCAGCTGACCAGGGAGCAATGAGCACCCAAGCGCTGGCACAGCTAAGCCTTTCCTGGGGCTCTCCCGAAACCATAAACCCCCAAAAGCGGCTCCAAAAAAGGGAACACGCCGAAAGCGCCACGCAGTGGCACCACCCCCGCTGCCGGCTCCCGCCGCAGCCGCTGAGACAGACTTTGCGAGACAGCGCCATTTATAGCCGCGGCCGGAGAGAGCGACAGGGGGCCCANTGACGCGGGGGGCGGGCGGGGAAGGGGAGCGAGCGCCCCGGCGGAGCCCGCACAGCCCCCGCGCCCCGCGGGTCCGCCGTGCCGGAGCGCCGCGCACAGGTGAGGACGGCAGCGGCGGTCAGCGCGTCCCGCTGCCCCTGCGCGCTCCGCGCCCCTGCGGACTGCCGGCTTAGCTCCGGGGGGGTCCAGGGACGGGAGGCTCTCGCACCCTCTGGAGCGGGAGTGCGGCGGAGGCTTCCCCTCCCCGCGGGTCTCTGCGGTGTCGCCGGAGGGAGGCTGGGGGCCGTCTTCTCCGCCATCTGCCCGCCCGCTCCCCTCTGCGCTCCGGTGCACCTGCGTGGCGGTGCGGGGAGCGCCGGCCGCTGCTCCGCAGGACTTGCTGCCGCCCTCTCCCTTCGCCCGCTGCTCGGGGGTGCCCGCGGGGGTCCGGGGCAGGGCGGCGCTGCGCCCTCTCCCTCTCTTACTGGGGTGCCTGGGGGACACCCCTCTTCCTATCCTTCCTCCTCCCCGCGCGCTGGGATCGCAGGGGCGTTCGGCAGAGTTTGCAGTTTCTTGTGTCTGTTCCTTCCCCCGCAGCCTCGCCGCGATGCCCCGGGCGCCGCGCAGCTCCCCGGACCGGCGCTCTCCCTCCCCACCTCCCTCCCTCCCTCCGTCCCCGTCAGCTCTCGCCCTCTGCCGCCCGGCAGAGCTGGCGGCGCCCGGTGCCCGTAACCCCCCCTGATTTTTCGCTTCCCCGACGAGGTAGCTGCGACCGGGGCGGGGGGGACACCGGGGAAGGTCCCGACTGACTCGGGACGGTTTCCGCGGAGGCAGCCGATCCCTCTTCCCCGGTTTTGCGGGCTGCGGGATGCCGGGGCGGCGGGTGCCGGCAGCCGGCTGCGCGCCGCGGGTGGTGCTGAAGCGTATCAGTGGAAATAAGGTGGAAAAGCCCCTGTTTAGCAGGTCCCCGCCGCATTTGCCTTTTAGCTGCCGTTTTCTCACGGGCCGTACTTCCGTACCTTCAAGAGCAACCTTTTCAGTGCAGCGCTGCTACCGCGGTAGGTGATTTCGCACCCTCTCGGCAGGATGGGGTCTGGCTCATCCTCTCGGAAGTCTGGCACGCTTCGTGCTGCGTTCCCGCACCATCCAACCCTTCAGCAACTATGTGAACAGCCTTTGCAGGCGCCCTGGAGTGTATCAGTTTTTGTGGTTTGCGGTTGGGAATATGCTTTGTATGTATTTCAGAAGTGTCTGGATACAAGCTGAAACTTCTTGGTTTATTTAAGAAGTGATTCAGTAGGCTTCTGCTCAGCATCCGAGAGGTGCCGGCACCTTCAGTACCCATGGCCTTCAGCATCCAGCCAGGTCATTCCCTTCGGTCTGCAGTGGGAAAGGTTCAGGTCATAATGGCGCTGGCAAATTTCATAGGCTTCATTTGTCTAGTTATACCCTATATATATATACACCCTGTCATCTCAAACTGGATTACCCCTCAGTTAAATTTGTTTAGATTGTGTTGTAAATTATTGAACAAACCTAAAGTGACCACCTGGGAGTTAAATAATTTATGGGCATCTACACGTGTGTTTCTGCTGGTTTAGCTATATGCATTTTTAAAAGCTGGAACGTGTCTGGTTCATGCATGGCCTTGATATATGCAGTTTGATATACCGAAATGCTTGAATAATCATTTAAGTACTGCTGAGATGTAGCTGAGCTGCTGGTGCCTGTGCTAAGAGGAGTGGTTACAACACCCGAAGAGAAGGATGAAAGCAGAACCAGCCAACTCAAGCCCATGATAATTATTGATTTGGCACAGTTTTGTGCATACTGACTGCTGGTTGAATCGTGTTGCTACTGTTCTTTTTACTTTTTTGTTTTCTGAATTTTTTCCGACTGCGTTTTTGAGGATTCACGTAGCACAATGAGAGGCCCTGATCGCAACATCTTGATTTTGTTGCAGCAAATGTAAAAAAATTATGCCCACATTTTCTGGCAAGGCAGACAGTTCACTTTCCTTGCATTGTCAGATGATATTTCTACTTGCCTGGTTGCCCTCTCTTGTTAGCATGTTGGACCAGCTGTCGGTTGCCCCCACTGGGATAATCCCTCTAGCTTGCAGCCTGGTCCTTTGTGCACACCTGAGCTGCTCCAGAGAGATCTGACTGATGCTAAAATAATGGGGAAGGTAGATAAGAGTTTAGGCATCCTTGCTTCAGAGACACTTCAGCTGAATTAAACTGTTAATGTCAGTATCTGAGTTGCTTATTCTGGTAGTGTGGGAATCATGTGAACTTCCTAAATTCACATAGACAGTCCTCATAAAACTTTGGGACTTGGAATCTTTGCCTCTCCTTGCTGTTAAAGTTCATCAAGACTTTAATCTTATCACCTAATTATTATTGCTGACACTTCTGGCTTTTATGATGTCCATCTCCTATTCAGAGTGCTGGTACTGATGATATTTCCTGGCATTCTGTGCTCTCTGTGTTAGCTCTCTGTAGGTGTCTCAATTGTCTTTATCTCTCATTGTGTTGAGCTCAAGTTTCTCATATCATAAGGCCTTTTGCACTTCTCTATTCCAGTTCATTATTTCGTTTCTCACTGAACTTTACCATCCACTCTGTCTGCTTCCCATGTACTTCTTCCCCTCCTCATAGGGAAACTGTGGGCTTTCTGCGTTAATGTTTAAAGCCACAAACCTATCTGTGCATGAAATTCCTCAAAGCAGAGCATGTTACTAGCATTATAGGGGAGGTAACCGTGGTCCAAAGGCAAACATAACCTGGATGTTGTGACCGAGATTTGAACACAAGAGCGTGTACTTCTGCAACTTTATTGTTCGCTTCCGTTCTTTTGTTAACCATGCCTGTTGGTTATGCCTTGTTTTGTGAGCCATTCGGTAAAGGTAGTATGTGCTGTGGTATAAGCTTGGGAAGAGTGGTTCAGATTTGGCTTGAATCTCTTGGTACCATAATAATAAAAAGTACCTTTGCCCCCTGTTGTTCTGAATGCAGCAAGGCAAGAAGGTGACAGAGATTGCTGCCAAGGAAAATGCAGAGCAAGTTATTCATTGCTGAGTAACATACTCATATCAGATATAGTTTATAGTGGGGTATAAAACCTGGCAGTGCCGTGAAAGGATGTTGACTGCTAATGTTTGACTACTGTAAAGGATGATTTAATACTTTGAAAGCCTCTCCCCTCTCTTTTGAAGTTGTTTTATTTATTGCCTTATACTCTCTTTGTCTCGCTTAGGACAGTGTGATTAGATGCTGGCTGTGTTCGGCCGTTTGATGATTTTCTAATACCAGGATATGGAACCTTCCTCAGGGATAAAACTGAACTGTAGGTAACTTATGTTTTATCTCTGTGGTACAGATAGAGGAGCGATACAGTTGTATCATGGCTTTTTGGGGGCTTCTGGGCTGATGCCAGTTGGTATAGATTGAGCAGTCTCTGCATGCGTGACTGTAGTCTATGCTTTAGCTGCAGCTGAGATAGGAAAAAAATGGTTGTGGATGGCTCAAATCCTCTTGCACTGAGCAGGGAAAACATGAACAATGTAGGTTTGTACATGGTGTTCAAAGCTGTGGTCTCTCAGCTTGCTGGAGGCAGTTCTACTTCTGCAATTACATGAGGCCTCACTAATTTCAGAGGGGTTTTGCTCAAGTGAGATCTTAGGACTGGGACCTTGAGTTGCTGCATCCTGAAAGCCAATCTTGTATCAGTTTGACAGCTACCAGGTGACACATGACCTTGCCTTGAGTTGAGAATAAAATTGTAGTGTTGGTGATGGGTCTGTTTGTCCTTCAGTGACCAAATTCCTGCAAACAGTCTTAGAAAAGGCACACAATAATCTAACAAGTTCTGTTCTCTTAGCCAAGACTGAGGCAGTGAGATGGAGGTGCATTTAAGACACAACAATGAAGGTGTAGTGTATTTCAGTTCTTGGGGGACTCTTCCTAAGTATTTTTTGCATAATCTGTTAATTTTTTTTCCTTTAAACAGTACTGGAAGAATAAAGAGAAGTTGGATTGATGAGAACTATAAGAAAGCATACAACAGTTTGGAATGGATTGATTTATGATACGTCTGATACGTGAGAGCTACATTTTGTGTTGCTGTTGTCCAGCTGCCGCTGGAGTACTTCAGCTGATTTCATTGCAGCAAGCCCAACAGATAGGTCCTCATCACTAACAGAACATAAACAAGTGTGATGCTGAAATGAGATGAGGCTCCGAAATGGAACTGTGGCCACCGTGTTAGTATTCATCACTACTTTCCTCAGTTTGTCCTGGTATACTGCTTGGCAAAATGGGAAAGGTAAGTAAAAAGCTCCAAAACCAAATTGACCTTCATATGGCTGTGTGCTGCTGCTGTATGTTAGCAATCTGTAAATTGCTTGTTGGCTAGCTCTGCTACAGAAGGCACTGCCTTGGTGAGAAATAAACACTTGCTAGTAAGTTCAGGAAAATAAATTTTGAGTGGTCCTGATTTGAAAAGGAAAGAAAAAAGTACCTGAATAAAAAAACAAATGCTGCTCTTGGAGGAAGGGATTGCTCAAGGCCGAAGAGTTGTGGTTTGATTTTTTTTATTTTATGTTTCCTGGTTTATGGTTGTTGGAGTAACATATGTTTGGTTTTGGTTGATGGTTTATTTATTTTTTGTTCATGTGTAACATATGGCCAATGGACCTAACTAGAGAATGTTATTTTTGGTGCTGCTTTCTGTCTTGCCTGGTGATTTACTGATGGCAATGGCAAACTGCCAATCAACACTGTTGAAAGACTTTTCTTGCTGTCTTTGAAAAAAAATTTAAATACTTCTTGTCAAAGTACCATATAAGAAGTGAAATAATACGAGCAAATTGACTAGGTAATAGGAAATGCATCTAATAAAATAACGTGCAATTTTATAAAATTCTTAAGTAACTGTTTTGTAGTAGACTTTTACCTGTTCATCTGTCTTTGAACTGGCTGCACTCCCTGTGAACCCTGAAAAATTTAGTTGTTCTAAGGGTTGGGATTGTTTATGATAATAAGATGATTTGGTTTTGTCCTTCAGTAAAATAAAGAAACTTGTTCAGCAATGTTTTCTAGAAGAAGAAAGGATTTTTTTCTTTTTATTTTATCAGTATCTGATCTCTTGAAAAATAGTAGACTATGTCCTTCAAAGATCAAGTAATTTTGAAACTAATCTCATCTTCAATGATTGTTCTGCAGAAAATATTTTCAGGTATGCCTCAGGTCCAATTAGAGGAAGCTGAGGTTTTCCAGAAATACTGTCTGTTGTAGTATGGCTAACTTGTAATCCTTATCTGAGTATAAAAGAAGCAGATGAGTTCTGTGGTACGCTGAATTTTTTTTTCCATTTGGCAGTTGTGGAAAAAGCAGATGCTTTGTGGTGTGATCTCTGCTGCAGCAGTTGGTTGGTAGGCTACTCCTCTGAATGCAAGCAGCAGGAAAAATGTCAAGTTCTCAAGGTTATGGTAATATATAGATTTTTAAATTGGACAACAAAAGCGTAGATGTGCCTAAGACAGACAGGAGAAGGGTGTCTGAATAGCACTACGAGTAGTACTTTCTTCGTTTTGACTAATAACAAATTCAGTAGTTACATTTTTACTAATTTCTTGCTTAAGAATCTCATAAGAGTTTTGCTTTCACTTCAACCACGATATGTATCTATGACATTCTTTCTCAGTTTTTTTTCTTTCTTACCTGATACATGACATACAAGTCTTGTTCTCTTTTGTAAAGCATGACACAAAGAAAAGTCTCTGCTAAATTAACAAAAACCTGCTATTTGGAGAGTATACAATATACTGCACTTTGCAACAATTTAAGCTTTTGTTAGACTGCGCTATTTTTTATACTTTTGTTTTCTATCTGAATGCTTAGAATCAATACTTTCTTAATGTTGATATAAAAGTTCTGCATTTGTCTTCTTCAAGCTCTTGCTGTTGAGCATTAAGATGGTAATTTGTGAAATAAAAATCAGTGTAACAACATCAGTAATGTGTTAATCATAAATCACAGTTATGAAACTAAAGTCTAAATAATATTGTTTAAGAGAAGCTTTTGCATAGAACATTACTTTTAATTTTTTCACAGGTTATTCAAAATCAAAACCGACTTGAGTTAATTCAGTACCACATTTTCAGTCAATGCACAATGGAAAAGTTTCAGAAACTGATGATAAATATTCGCTAAGGTTTTTTTCCCAGTTCAATGTAATTTTATAGCCTTGTGGGATGGTATTTTAATTAAGTGATAATGTTTTCATTACAAATTTTGAGTGGCTAAGTTAGAAGCAAACATATCTTGCTGTTCTCATTCACTGAAAGGCTGTGGGATGTCGCATTCTTTGATCATCATATTTTGTTGTTCATTTTGTTTTTGTACATTTATGTTACATTTAGGTTCCTGTAGGTATTTGTTAATCTTTGGACAGCAAATTAAATCTACAGTTAGAAAGAAAATGCTATTTTACACTTTCTTAAAGGAAAAGCAACCCCCCTCAAATTGCTCAACGATAACTAAAACAAATTCTGCTTTTTAAAGCAGAAGCATAATGCTTTTTTTTTAAACAACCCTAATCAGTTTTCAAGTGATTAATTTTAATTTAGAAACTAAGATCTTGGATAATTGTCACTTAAAATGTAGTATCATTTGTAGAATACCAATTAGACTGGGATGATGTGATATTTTTGTAGATCATATCTCCCTCTAGTATGTAGTCTTAGTCTGTGCAGGATAGGATTTAGACACTTTTGGGTGATATAGACTTTGGTACTACTTTAAAGCACAGAAGTTTGTCTCAGTGGAACAATGCTTTACTTTAAGATATACTGAGAACTTGTCAGGAGCTGAAGGAAGTACTCTCTTTGAAGTGCCATTGCTGGAAGGAGAATGGCTGTATCTTACCCAGAGGTTTGATTATGTGAATAACATTTCACAAGGCAGATAGTGCTATTTGCATGAAATGACCAATTACATGATTTTGGTTTTAATATTAACTGTGTTTGAAGAAGGTTGACTGAAATATCTTTGGTCATTGGAGAGAGTATTCAAAATTAGTCCAAGATCTTTGTGGCCTTCTGTACTTCATGCAATGTGTAGAAGCACTGGTGTTGTAAGGAAGCAGTACAAGCCCTGAATGCACCTGGGAAAGACCTCCTCTGGGGGATTCTTGCACATCAGTTGTAAGACCACTATCTAACGTTAAAAACGTGCTATGGTTAGCATGAATGAAGTAGATGCTGGAAATGGAATCTTAAAAAATGCTGATTACTTTTGTGCGCAGAAGAAACTCTCCTAAAGGATCTGCAGTCACTTCACATTCACAGTTAGTCTGTTCAGTGTAAGATGTCCTTGAGTTCCTTCTAAGACTGAGTTCTTGGGCAAGGAATAACTTTATGCTTAATACCATCTCTTCTGATTAAATTGTGTTTTCTGGTGCTACTGACCTGCTCAGGGTCACTGGTCTTGACTGCCTTGTTTGTGAGCTCTAGAAATGTGGTGGATTTTTTACTCTAAAGGCTCTGCTCTTAAGAAGATCTAATCAGTACAGAACACTACTGCATGCCTATTAGACTAGTCACAAAAATACACTAAACTGGTTGTGTGCTATGTAAAGTGTGCAGTCTTGATGCTTGGTTCTTTAATGTGACTACTGGTCTGAGTATGTAATGTTCCAGGAAGAACGCTGTGCTCTATAATGCTAAAGAACCTCCCCTTCTTGGATCAACAAACTTCCTGATGGCTGTGGAAATTGGGGAGCAGGGTGAATAACTTCACCGAATTAGTCAGGCATGGTAGGATGAAATTCAAGTATTTTTTCATTTAAAGTATGTGACTTTTATTCTCAGTCAAAGACGGTTGTTGGCAGTATCTTGCATCACTTTTAGAAGATGTTTGGCCACTCGAAGTGGTGAGAACAGGTATGCAATATGTATTGTGAAAATCTGATACAATTTAGCCCTTCAGGATTGGCAAAACTATGCTGTTTTCATAGCACCCTGAAACCATTGGTGTATTTCATTGTTCTTTTTTAATGATGAAGAATTAGTTGAAAAATAATCTGGTTTTCAGTTCATCCAAGGGTGTCGTTGTAACTGCAGGATTTCCTCATTGCATGAGTGTAGAAAAGATGCTGCCCTATTTTGAGGGCCTGGTCTACAAATCACTCCGTGTTCATAGATTGATGATCAGAAGGCTTTATTTATAGATAGATAAGTAGATAGATATTAATAAAAAGATGATTGAGAGAGAGGGAGAGATCAGCAGCTTCTACAGCAGGTGCTGGAGCTGTGATCCATCTCCATGTCTCTCCGTGTCTGTGTGTGTCCAGCACCAGAATGGAATGCACAACAAGAACAGAGAGGAGATCTTTGATTGGTACAGGCAAACACCTTACCATAAACATTTCTCATATTTACATTCTTTTCTCCTGGGAACTCCAAGAGTTCCCTTTAGAAATGGACTTAACTATTTAGAATTGAAGACAGGTAAGAAAGAAATTGCTTTTTCCAGCTTGTCTCTGAGATTTCTCAAAAACCCACTGCCAAGTCATGACCACACATGAGGATGGCTTATTTTGGTACACCGATACAAATTGCCATGTGAAGATCTCCAGGAGAACTTTTGAGATATTTATCTAGCTTCCTAGTTCACTAAACATTCACTCATGCTTAAGTAATGAAGGCTGAGCATGTTTTCTTTCAAGCATGCCATTTTCTCTCGTTTGGAAAGAAAATGGCCTGGGCTTTATAGTAAAAATGTCATCTTCTGCCTCCTCTGTCTGTTTTCATAAAATTAGAATTGCCATGCTGGTTTTCAGCCACAGTAATCGTAAGTGTCCAAAAACATCTAAACTTAGCAACGATAACAAAACCTAACTGAGACTAAAAGTCTCAGCCAGTGGTGGCTAATTTTGGAGTAAGAAGCAGGAATATTTATCCTTGGAGGAAGAAGAGTCCTACAGGAAGAACCACAGAGGAAGCAAGGCAAGGAGGACAGAATCTGTTCTATCTGTCTAAATATCTGTCTTTACCCTTGGCGGTGGTTATGCATATTCTCTTTAAGAAAAGGTGTGAAGTCTGGGAGCTACTTGTTAGTATTTTGCAATCATAACCCACCTTAGTTTCTACATGGATCGCAAGAGAAGCTGTTGTGCATGTAAAAGCTGCTACAGCCTTCATGTCCTGACTGCGTATTCTGATTTTCAGAGTTAGAGGCTCATTCCCCACTGATGTGAATTAAGACCAACCATCCAAAAAGGTTAAAAGGACTACAAACTGGGAGGAATGAAGGCAGTGGAAGGGAAGGGATGTGCTGGGATGCTAAAGTGGAAAGTGCTTATAACAATTTATGCCAGTTTGGAGAAGAGAGAACTCTTTCATTACTGTTAAACAGAAGGGAAATGTTGGTTTCCTTTGGAAATTCTGTTGCAGATCTTCCAGGAGCTGAAATTAAAGGAAGTAAGAGTTTCCTTTTTCTTTTTAACAGTAGCACATGAATGTTATTCTGTTCTTTATCTAAAATACAGTTTAAGCTTATTTTCAACAAGAAATTGGCCTATAGCTTACTGATACTAAAAACAGTTGAATTTCATTAAAGCCAATCAGGAATGGAGGTTTGGTATGGTTACTGAGAGTCCTGTACATGTAGTGAACACCCTGTCCCGGGTGAATAAAGCAGAAGAGCTGTAGAGCTGTTCAGGTGGAACAGTGTTTAGGTCTGCAGCATCTTTTTGTCTATCTCATGACTGTTGCAGCAGATCTACTCTGGCACCAATGATTTTTGGAGAACTGCAGTGAAAAGGATTGCTACCAAAGGGGTTTTGCAGCACTGCCTTGTTCTTTGCATTTTTTTTAACATGCCAGCTAGGTTAGCTTATCAGTTTATGGGATTATAAAACATGGTTGCTACCAGAGTATTTAATGGGATCTGGCTCAGCCAACATCTTGAGGTACTGCTCTTGGTTACAACCTAGTATTAGAGTTGGAGAAAGCCCATTCTTTTGCTCAGTGTGGCTTCTCTTAATTCTTCTTCAGCCTGAGTATTCCGTGCTTCCATGAGATATCCCCTCGTGCATCCAGCCAAATAAAGACTGCCTGCTTCTTAATGCTGCATTGGTGTTAAGGAGTTTTATTTTTACCAGTTTTTGGTAACAACTCTTCTAAAATGCTGGTTGCTGCTCACAACCAGAGACTGTCGAGACTATCATGGGGGTAATTTAGCCAAGCCAGGATAGACAGTTGCATCTGACACAGCTGCTCATCCCTTACTGTAACATTTTGAAGTAAAAAGGGCTTTGCAATGATCTCTCCTATTTTGACAGTAGTTGATACTTTCTTTAGTAAATCTACATGATTAGAGGCAGAGAATTCTTACTGGATTTCAAACAGCACCACGATGGGAGGAGCAACAAAGCTAGACAAAGAGATTGACGTTTAAAATAGATTAGGCAAATTGGAGACCGTGTCAGGAAGCAGGGTGAATGGTGCTTGAAGGTAGGTGAAAGTGCCCCAGTCTTTACATGGGATGCAGTAAAGAAGAAGAAAATTAAATGCATACGTGAAGAATTGGGAAGAAATTTGATGGTGGCATTATAGGTAGGAATGGCAGTGTGACTCATCACATTATTGCAGAAAACAACAGAAACTGAACAACAAAGAGGTGTAAGGAAAGAAGTGTGAAGTCTCCTGTACAGAAAGACACAGGAAGTGTTCCTTTTGCTTTGCTTTGTGCTGTATCTGCTTTGGGATGGTGCACTGGAAAGAAAATACATTCATTAGATGGGGTTCAAAGAAGAAACAAGTGATCAAAAATCCAGAAAGTCTACCCTGTAAGGGAAGGGTTAGTGTCTTGACATTGCTTACCTTAAAGGAGAGGTGAGAGAAGAGAGTCAGGAGGATAATTTTCAAATGTTTTAAAAGTTCTTGCCAAAAATAGAAAAAAACCTGAAAGACATAATCTATTGTTTGTGGCCATAGTGAATAACAGGATATATAAGGGACTGAAATTGAATGGGAGAGGAAGTGGACAGTTTTTGTAATGGTGAGTATAGTTACATACTGGAGTAGATTGCTGGGGAGGGGTTGGTGGTGAAGAATTTCCATGTAGGCAGTTTCAAGAATAAGTTAAACCAGCAATGACAAGTAAATGATACCATAAATGGTACTAGTAGGGATTTGGACTAGCACAAAAAGAGTGTGTTATGCTGATTTTTAAAGTCAATATGACACTTCCAAAATAAATCTTAGCTAGGGAAGACCTACAGGAATGCAGGCAGGAATGCTCCAGCTTTGAAGTAGCAATTGTGATGAAATTAGTTTTGAGCAGGGGGATTGGCCTACCTGACCCCCCCAGAAGTCCCTTCAAACCTAAATTATATTAGTTGTTCTTGACATTTGCCAGGTTTATCTCTCTTTATGCCAAGAGCAACACAACAGTGTATTTCATTACTAAATAATATTGATGTTTGCATGAGATATGTGAGAGTTCCCCTTTATTATAATTTGATCCCTTAAAATACATAAAATATATGCTTGTATTTTAGCAGATTCCCTTATCTGTTTATTTTTAATCTCTTATTGTTATTAAAAGTAAACAGCCACTTCTATAGCTAGGAGCTGTAAATATACTGTGTTAGAAAAACATCAAAGAATTACTTACTTTTATTTTCAAGTGTGATTTTTATTCTTCCCCCCCCTCACAGTTTGGAGTAGTATCTTATTCAGTAGCCTTATTCCTAATGTGTAATTATGACTTTATTTGCTGTTGGGATAACAAAAGTGCTATTTTCATTATTGATACAATCTTTAGGACTAGAATCCTGAAAGTTCTTTCTAAGATGAGGCACTCTTAAGTCTATAATTTAGTTTTGTTTATAATGCACTATATTTTGTTTTCCTGAGCATGGCAGAAAGTGAATAGAGAGCAGTTTCCTTGCTCACAGTGCAAGACTTTATTCCAGCTAGTCTCTGCCTAAAAAGCAATTATTCTGCAGTATTTTAGAGCTGTGCTTCCAGCTGTTATTCTGGTTGTCTACTCAGCTTTCATGCAGCTTTCTGCCTATTCCTGTGGATGCTTCCCACAGATGTGCCACCCATCTATCTTGCTGTAAACAACAGAACCTCTTTTTTTTTTCTTTGCTTGTGACAGTATATAATTTTACTATGTAATGCTCAAAAAGAATTTAAAATTTTTCAGTGCTTATCAAGCATAAATTTTGCTCTAGAAGCCTGCAGATACATTGTGATCTTACATATCAATGCCATGAATATGTAAGATTCCTCAGGCCGTTCAGAGATGGGCTGAACAAAATCTTTTTTCCATTACCAATTACTAGTGAAGTACTTGTGCTAATAAACAGCCCTCATACTTGGTTGCACAGCCCCTAGAGATAAACTAGAGGTACTGTTTGAGATTTGAATAAAACAAATGTGATGGTATTACATTTGACTTACAAGGTTGTTAATTTGCATCAATGCGTGAGCATGTTGAAGCTTTGATCCCGAGTTGCTTGCAAGGAGGACAAGTTAGAAAGAATATGTTCTCAGAAACAGTTTGTTCAACACGCTTATCAATGCACAAAGAAACAAGGAGTGTCAGCAACCTCAACCTGCTAACATGTGGGGAAACAATAACCAGACTTCCGCAGTGGCTTGAGCTTTGTGCCCAGGCTATTGAGAATTTCTATAAGTTTCAGCTCTTAAAATAGTGCTGTTAATTGTGAAGCACTCCTCTGACCACTTATTTTTACTAGATGAATTTTCTTCTGATGTATTAATATGTTAAACATTTGGCTGTAGATCAATCATTACTAATTGTTTTAGTTTAGGAAGCTGCATTTTCTTGCTGTAGTTCCTGCCTTGTATGTGTACATTTGTTTCTGAGAGGAGGGAAAAGAATGGTTTGAAGTAAGAGCATCTTGATTTATGTGTACAGAAACTCACTGAGTTACTGACAGTTCTGTAGTAGAAACAAATCATGTTAAAGTGTTTGGAAGCTTTCACATTGTCAGAAGTAGTTGCTTTTTCTGTGTTCTACTTTGCTGTGTACTTTCTTTCCTTGCCACGCTGGACTCTTAACTTAATTATACTGAGAATATTCAGCATCTTAACCCTCAAAAATCTTGAGCCCTGAATGTTCAAGAATATGTGAGCATATTAATGTGATAATTCTTGGACAAGGTTTGAGACACATATCCCTGGCTTTTCCTGGACATGACGTCAATTTCTTCATGGAAATTTTGCCTGGGCAGAAATCCTTCAGATGCAGAGCCTGCAGCCTGGATGGGTGGATGCTGCTGCGCAGGCATCCTGTTACTCACAAGGTTACTGCATGACCAGAAATTCCAATTGTGTACACACAGATTAAGTGTGCACAGTAAGTGACACCTTTGGGAAGTTTTATGTAAGTGCATATTTATGATAAGTAGTTGCTGAGCAGTTATACAATAGTGCTCAAGTCTCTGTGCTTTTGGGTTGTCTGAGAGGGGTCAGCCACTCAGTTACTGCACAGTTGGTTGGTGTATGTGCTGTGAGTCACGTTCTGGAGGATGTGTAGAGGTGCACATGTTGTAGAGTTTGTGTGGAAGCATCAAGGCTAAACATTTTTGTCTTGCACAAAGGTTGTTTGCGCTCTCTGTTGATGAGAGAGGCTCTGGAAGAAATAGGGAAGACCTTCCTGGAATTCACGTATGTGCACACATGCTGGTGGAATAACTGCTTTCTCATAGGTAGTGTTGACTCCCTCAGGTCAGGGCTCATTTTCCCTTGTTCTCCTCCTCCATACTGCTTTACTGAGAAGGCAGTTGTATAGAATGCAATTTTATATTACACAAGAACCCTGAGAAAGGGACTAATGCTTTGCTCTGTATTTGTAGTATGTTGCTGTAGACCTAACTGTATTTAACTCAGTTTGAGGAAAGTGTTTAACCGGGAATGAGCTGTAACTATATGGAAGACTTCTCTTGTTGTTGTATTTTGGGGATCCAGCAATTAGTTGAATTGGGTTTTGTGGTATTTTAGCTATGTGTAGATTAAAGTGTTCAAAGGTTTGAGTTGGGTGAAGCTGAGAATTTGTTCTTATGCAGGAAAAAAGTTGATGCTGGGACATTCACAGTATGTTTGTATATATTGTAGTAAGGGCTTTAAGTTGTTTTAAGTGCAGCCATAAGATAACCTAATGTCTTGGGTAATGAATGTAGGATGGCTTTTTTTCAGAAGTTGAAATGTCACTGCAGCTTCTTTTGCGTTAAAACATGCTGCTGTATCCTCCTTTTCCCTCTGTCACTCCTTCATAATACTGTTTCAGTCTGGCTTGGTTCAAATTTACTGTGGAATACAAATTAATGTTGTATTCCTCTGAGTTTGGAGGAAGCAAGCAGTTGGGACGAGGACAGAGCCTCTGCTGGGTCTGGCAGAGGGAGAGGGGCTGGGGCTCAGCAGCAGCGCTGGGGTTCACTGTGCAGCTGCTGCTCACGTTCTGCTGAGCGTGTGGGTGCAGAGCTGCTGCTGCTGGGGTTAAAGGCAGGTGCTGTTCGAGGGTAGGAGATCTGCTGTGTGTGGGAAGACGTGCTCTGAGAACAGTGTTAGGGGTTGTGAGCGCTTGGGCTGAATGCTGGTTTTGTGGGCTGGGGCAGAGGAGCTGAGTGTCTTGGGGTGTGGAATAGAGTCTTGGGAAGGAGCAGGGGCTGCTCTGGCAGAACCTCCTGTAAGGGAGGAAGGGTGGAAACTGCTGTAGTTTCCACATCTCATAGCCCTGGTGCTCTCTCTGCACGCAAACTTACCAGAGTGCCAGGTGAGAGAGATGGTTTATTTAAAACTCAAGCAGGCATTTACATGTAAATTGTATGTCTTAGTTTTGGATTGTTCAGGATACTACTGATTTAATCCTTCTTGAAAGTGTAAGACAATATGCTTGTGATTGTGTTCATAGTTGTATTTTTGTACTTGGTAATTTTTTTAGTTGGTGGAGAATAGCTCTCTGGGCCTGGCAAGAATCTATGCTCTAGCTTTTTGCTTTTATCTGTTCTGGTGTTGTGATACATCTTAACTTTTTGTCCATGTTGCTGTTACTGTTAAATGTGCCATAAAAGAAAAAGGCATTAGAGGCTGATTGGCTATGTTGTTTATTGAGACACAGATGCATTTTTCAAATGGAAGTTAAATGCAGGAGTTTGTTGTTAGGTTAGGTTGTTATACTGCAATAATGGTACAAAAGTAATAGGACACTTATTAAAAACTTCTATGGCTTTATTGATTTGTACCTTTCTATATTAAAAACTGAATTTTCTGTCCAGTTTTGACAATGCAGAATTTTTTGGCAACAAATCTTTAACCAAACCCGAAGTCCTTCTGTAAGGAAAATAAAAACTTTTCTTCAGTTAATCTTTATTAAGATGATGCTTCTTGGATCTCTTCTTCCATGACAGTAATTATTACACTGTGCTAGTTCTTTTACAAACTCTTTGTTTCCTTGTTACAGAAAGGATCAATATGAAGATTATAATTCTATTCAGAAGTGTTAATCCATTTGCAATACAGATGGTGCCATATTTCTCAGTGTTGTTGTAGCATCAGAACTTAATGTTCAATAATAGTGATGAAGACTACTGTAATGTAAAAATTATTTAAAATATGTAATTAACACAGTGATTTGGGAAATTTAAACCAAAATACTGATGTTCTGCACTGTGTATTTTGAAGACTCTCCACTTGTCATCAAAAACATTCAAAATTTCACCTTCTTAAACCTTGTGGCACACACATTCTAATGGCCTTAGTCAAGTCTAACTAGAAGCGTAGTAGTGCCTTGTCTAACTGTGTGAAAACATTTTTGTTGCTGTTTCTAGACATTGTGTTCCTGTTTATGAGGCAGCTGAGGTTAGCTCAGATGATCAGAGCATGGTGCTAATAACACCCAATCCAACCTGACCTTAAACATTTCTGGAGATGGGGCATCCACATCTTCTCTAGGCAATCTGCTCCAGTGCTTCACCATCCTCACAGTAAAGCATTTCTACCTTGCATCTAATCTAAACCTACCTTTTTTCAGTTCGAGGTCATTTTCCATTGTCCTACTGCTCCCTGCAATTGTAGAAAGTCCCTCCTCAGCTTTCTTGTTGGCTCCCTTTAGGTGCTGAAAGTGCTGTAAGGTCTCTCTTCCGGGCTGAACAACCCCCAATTCTCTCAGCCTTGTCTTCATAGGAGAGGTGCTCCTCTGATCATCTTCATGACCCTTCTCTGGACTAGCTCCAACAGGTCTGTGTCCTTCCTGTGCTGGGGACTCCAGAGCTGGATGCAGCACTCCTGGTGATGTCTCAGGAGAGCAGAGAAGAGAGGCAGACTCACCTCCCTCACCCTGCTGGCCATGCTGCTTTTGGTGTAGAGCCCAGAACATGGTTGGCTTTGGGGACTACAAGTGCACATTGAGTCTCGTTGAGCTTCTTGTCAACAAACACCCCCAAGTCCTTCTCCTTAGAGCTGCTCTCAATCCATTCTCCACCCAGCCTGTACTTGAACTTGCGATTTCCCTTACCCAGGAGCAGAACCTTGCACTTGGCCTTGTGCTTCATGAAGTTCACTTGGTTCCATGTCTCAAGCCTGTCCAGGTCCCTCTGGATGGCATCCCTTCCCTCCAGCACATCAGAAACCACACAGCTTGGTGGTCTTGGCAAACTTGCTGAGGGTGCAGTTGGTCCCACTGCCCATGTCACGGTAAAAGGTGCTGGTCCCCATAGCGACCCCTGAGGGTGCTGTGCATAACTGGTCTCCACTTGGACATTGAGACTTCCACTGCAACTCTGCTACCATCCAGCTAGTTCCTTACCCACTGAGTGAATCATCTGTCAAATCCACATCTCTACAGTTTGGAGACAGGGATGTTGTGCAAGACAGTGTCAAATGTTTTGCACAAGTCTCACTATTTGCAAGACCTAAGAGTTAGAGGATGAGAGGAAGCTTGAATGATTACCAAATTGGTAATTTTATGGAAACTTGTTTTCTCTTTCAAATCCCTTTTCCAATTTTAATTTACCAAGTCAGTAACAAGGTGAATCAAACCCCCTACTTCCATTACAGCAGAGAATGCCATGTTAGTAAATGGAATTAGAAGTTCAGTGGGTTATAAAAAGTGATATGCAGAGAAATATTTTTCCTTAAAATAAAAAAACACCACAAAAGAACTGCCAAGGAATTTGAGACCACTAGATAGCACGAATATTTTGGTATCTTAATGTAGGTATATATGCTTGTTTGTAGAAAGTAGCTGAAAGTATTATTTCTGATTAAGATCTGAGGAGAAACACGAGATGTCACAGATGACTTGTAGTCAAACTGACTGTAAGAGGTCAAATTACCTACAGGGTAATTACAGTTGTTTACACGGTCAGCAAATCTGTAAGTATTTCAGGTGAAGGAGTTGTTTCTTGTGCTCTTTTAATAGATGGGAAAGAAATGTGTTTTATCAAGGTTAGATTTCATTGTTATTTTAATATTGAAATTGTGATACCACAAAGAGATGCTGATTATAAAGCCACACGTTGCTCAGATCAGATCAAATGGTTATGGGTCCTTTGACGTGTCCTGTTAGGGATGAGTGTAATTAGCTGCCATGTGGTTTTTAGAAGATACTCTTGTTCATTGGTAGCAATAAAAGTATATACACACATCAGAACTAAATGATGGAAGCAAGCATAATAAATGACCGCAACATGTATACTTAATACACATTTCTGGAGAAATGTAGAATGGATTGTTTTATTTTAATGTGTTAAAAAATGGAGTAGAAATGCTTTCTTTGACCTGATATGCTCAGTCCTTCAGTGTTGCCAAGAATGCAGGATAGCTATTGTCCTGTACCTTAAGTGTGTTTTGGTGTTGTGGTTGTCATGTTTACCTAAACTGGAGCTTTGTGCCTGCCTGAGCAGTATAGTTATGGTCTTTCTTTTTATTCGGCAGTTAGTTTGAAAAAATAATTGTGACGTAATGATCTTTGTAAAAGCTGTCACTGTAGATTGTGTTTTTTAGGTAATACTGTGATGTTGTTGAAGGTTTCCTAGTTTCTTTTTACACTGTTGAACACTTTAAATCTTGTGCAAGACATGTCAGAAATGTCAGAGTGGGAGGTTTTAGTGACAGTTACTTGAAGGTAATTTTTTTTTCACAGTAAAGAGTTACTGTCCAGGTTACATGAATTCAATGGTTTGTATACTCAGCTGAGCTCTTCTTTTATCAATTTCTTAAACTGAACTCTTTATGCAAGGAATGTGTACAACAGAAGTTGCAATAACTTTTGTTGTACTGCTTTGCTTTTTGAGAATAGAATCTATGAAACTTTTATTTATCCACTAGTGTTTCTATTCAGGGATAGAGATGTCTTAAATACTGATTGCTTATTGTGGGACAGATTTAGCATATGATTTCAGTGACCTTTTTATATCATTTTTCCCTTAAAGAAGAAATGCCAGTAGAGGTGTGTATACTTCTTAGTGCTAGGAATAAAATAAGAACCAAAATAGCTAGAGCCTAAAAAGCCCTTTATATTCATCCATAGAGTCTTGGACAGTGTTGTTTACTAGTCATGGAAGTGTGAATCTTGGTAAAGTTAACAGTCAGATGAGGACAAATAATTTGCAAATGTGCAGTTTCTATTTTTTGTTTGTTTGTTTGCTTTCCCCCCATCACTGTAGCTTGCTGTTCTCTGCTTCAAAAGAAGACATTCAGCTCAAGTGCTGCCAATAACTCTTCTCAAACAAATCATGTGTTTAATTATCCTTATTGTCTGAACCCAATGCACAGACAGAACACCATATGCTTCTGTTGACTTGACCTCCTTATTTGTGGGTGTCTGGATTTTCTGATATATTATTCTTCTTATTCCTTGTGTCCAAAGGAACATTCAAATTCTCAATCAGCCCTCATCAGGGGAGATTTGAATGATGTGTCACACTGAATTTTATAGTTATTTTGGAAATCTTCTGAATTGTGACCTTTCACTATTGAAAAAAATATATCTAGAGGCAAAGGTGTGCAATTGCATCTGGAGACATTTAAAACTGTTCCTGCTGTTCTATCCAGCTATGAAAATACTCATTAAGTAAATCATTCATCAGTTGTCACAGTTCTAGTTTGGCTTCTTTTGATTTTTAATTCCTTAAGATTTTTTTCCTCTAGAAAAATGTATTCTGTGGGTTTTTAGAAAAAAGAAATCAAACAAAGATGATGTACCATTTCATGCTTCCATTTTGATTGATAAACTGCATAATTTCTAGCGTATTTATATTAAAGATGGAAAAAATGAGGGGGAAGCAGATTCTCAGAGTCTGATCTCTTTTGTACTCGCATTTTTCTGATTTGTATATGTGGAATCTGTGAGAAGGCAGGGGGCTTTATTTTTTCAAAAGACTATTTACAAGAAAATTGATTCTGAAATTTACATTTCAAAATAGAAAGGTTTTACCAGTTGATATGACAAAGGATCGTATTCAGATTGCTTTAAAAATTTTAGAGAAAACAACTTTGGCTCCTGCTGCAAAGGAATGTTTAAACAAAAGTATCTAGACTGAGATTGGATCAGGCCCTGGAAGCTTCAAAGCAAGCACTTCAGGCTTGTGCTAGTGCTCTAAAATTGGAGAGAACAAATAACATTTTTTTGTTTACAGAGATCCTTGAAGTGCGAAATGTGAAAAAATTGCAATGCGAAATGAAGTAATTAGAATTATTGAGGTTTTTTTTTTTTTAACAAAGTTAGGAAAACTCGCAGAACCTTCCCTCAAAAACAAGCTGTTCTTCACAATGAAAGTTACTCAAATAAGCATTTTTTAAAATAATTGCAGTCCTAATAAGTACATTTCTACATGGAAAACAAGGGCAGTAAAGAGTAGTCCTCCTGGATTTGTTTTGGTAGATTGAAATAGTGAATTGCTGAAATGACCTGTGAATTTGATTAATAAGTTTAGGGATAAAAAATGACTTGCCCACTTGTTTTCCTGTCTCTTGATTTTGTTTGTTTCTTTCCTGATGCAGAAAATGTTTTGTCATGATTAGTGGGATATATTTTTTTGTAAATCATCTCCCATATTTTCCTGTCTTTTATTTCACAGAGTATTGTGCTTAGAGAAAATTGGATATTCTCTAATCCCTTCAAAATAACGAAATAGCTTTATGAATAGGCATAACTACAAACTCTGCAACTAAAAAGGCCCTCAGAATCAAGTGTTCAAAGAGGACTGATATAATTTGACCTTGAGCAGTTTTCTTAAGAGCTTTTATTTATAGCATGTCTTGTTAGTCTTTACAGTATACTGCTTTATTTGTATTTGCATGGTTGATTGCTTTTCTACTTTGGATTTTATAACTCATCATAACTTGTTTATAAAAGGTTTTAATTTCACTTTAAGAGCAGGGAACCTAATGAGCTTATGTTGAGTAGTCATCCATGGTAATATATTGTAACATTTCAAGGACACCATATATCAGCTTTTTGCCAGTTTTGAGACAAGTCAAAATCTGATTTGTAAGCACCCTTGAGGTTTAAATTTTGGGGGCAAATTTTGTTAACACCTTCTTCACTGTTTGACATTACTGGTTATAAATATGATTTGTGCTTATGTGCAGGTTTTGACACTTAATTATTAGCTTAGCTTGCTACAAGGTATTACTGTTTTTGTAAGTCTAAATGTCACAGGAGGATTCTGGAACATCTTTAATATCTCTCTTGTGTGGACATAGCTTTTTGTTTGTACCTGTGTGATAGGTTTGACAATTCCTCTGCTTGCCTCCCCTCGGTAGGACATTTGAGAATGCAGTGCTTCATTTGTGCCTTGTGAGTATCTTCTGAGCTCTGGAGTCACCTCCAAAGGGCAATGGAAGCAACGTTTGTATTTTCTCAGTAAATGCCAGTATGTATTTTTTGTCTGCATCTTTCTGTGGATATTGGATGAGTGTACAATTCGGTAGGAACAGAATTTTGTATCACAGTGTTGGGTAATTTTATTTGCAGTTATATTTTGCAAAACCTGTGCAAAAGAGGAAGTGTAGCCTTTGTCAAAAAAAGTTTCAGTTTTAAGATGAAGTTTAGAATAACTTAAGTGCTAGCATAGCACTTAATAAATAAAATTTTATTTTATTTACTAGTGGAATTCACTTTTCTTTTTGGCTGACATTTGAAATAATTTAGTCTGCCACATATTAGCATAGCATAGATTTTAATTTAAAAGGTTATCCGCTTTTATGAGATGAAGATGAGTATTTTATTAGTAATATTTAAAATGTGGTGGCTTGTAAGGTACTTGGCTATTATGAACCAAGCATGGTCTGAAAAATACATATTGCTTACATCTGTGGGATTAAAGTGCAAGTCCATGCAGGTGTCATCGTGACTTAGTGGATACTGATTTACTTGATACTACAGCTTCACAGATCGCATAAAGCATTTGAACTGATTTTACAGGAAGTGCAGAACTTAATTTTTATGCCTCGTATAGCTCAAACAAAGAAATGTTCCTGTAAGAGCCGTACCAGTGTGGATTGGCTGGCATGCTGACAGGTCCCCAGTTCACTGAGGAGTGACCTCCTCTTGCCTCACCACTGACTCTGGATGAAGCTCAGTGTGGAAGCTCGCTGCCAATTAAGACCTCTACTCTCTATCAACCTGTAAACTGATCAACATCCTTGATGGGAGTGTAATGAATTAATACATGAAGCTTGTTAGTGTCTCTTACCCATGGCATGATGGTAAGTACTATAGGGTTTTTTATAATGGGAGTAAATGAGTTGTAGAATAACTAATCACAGAAATACCTGAATTAGCACTTACTACAGTGTGTTCTGACAGACTGAAACATTTATTTAATGGCATTTTAATTACTCTTCAACAGGGAGAACAGAAAAATAAGACATTTGCTGCAGAACCTTTAATTTGTAAAAGCTGAAAGGATTGTCATTAGGGTGGGCCATAAACTGTTGCATTGGTGAATTTAGGACTGTTGCCAGTGGTACACTGCTGATTTGAATAATGATTTAAAGATTTCCCCTTGAATAGAGGAAAAATCCTGTTGTATCAGGTATCTGTTCCTTCTCTATGTGTTTTACTCATTGAGTATTTGTGTACAATGCTTTGTTGCCAACCAGAGCCTTTTGTCTGTGTGTCAGAGTCAATCCTTCCTGTTGTTGTTTAATGAAAAAGGGGGTGAGGTTTCTATGGTTCACTTGGGTAAGGGCAGAAAATATAAATCAGGCCTACAATTAATTGGCAAAGCTAAGCCCTCTGTGCTTGGCTTGCTGTCTTTTATGAGTGCCAAGTCTGACTGGTTACCTTTTTGTCTGTGTGGCAGATCCATCACTTTGGGTGTTTAGCTGGTTTGGAGTTTGAAGGAAGAGTCAGCTGCCTGCTTGTGATATGGGAAGGTCATAAAGCTTTTCCTAATATTGTCTGATGCATCTGCCTTTGCATACAACCGGCCATACTAACACAGAGCTCTTGAGTAAATGATAGCTTGTCTTTTAGTTATTTAATTATTTATGTGAATACAGCCACCTTAGTTCAACAATCTTAGTTCAACATGTTCAATTTCCAGTTGTGAAAATGGCCTATGATTTAATGTGTTTGTGAACCTGCTTGATTGTTTGTGAACCTTGATAAGATAAGTAACAGTTTGCAAAGCTTTCATACTGCTCTTTATGTTGTAGACTGTAGTTCTTTTAGCAGACAGTCAAGGCTTTCCTTGAGGAATAGTGGCAATACTGAGAATCGCTGAAACATTCTTGGGTTGTGAAAATGTCTTCAGGCAATTCTGTTTCCTTTTANAAAAAAAAAAAGTGTGTATATATAACACAGCAACCACAGGTTGGTTTTGTTTTTTCTTTTTGTTTTAATGTAGAGATTTGCAGGGCTTTTACTGGCTTCACAAGGTATCATAGTATGGTTGTTGCAGGCTACATGGAACAAACTTCACAGGGAATGCCAGGAATGCCAACTTCTGTTTTAAGATGGTTTCTAGCCCTTTCTCTATGTCCACCATTCAGCTGATTTCTACAGGATCTGAATGTGACTCTGGTTATGTGCTGCCTGTACCTCCTTTCCCTGGTGCAATGTAACAAAGAAGTTTGGTGATTGTATAGATGTATGCACCCCACTCAGTTTAGAAGTGCACTCAAATAGTTTCTTCATGAAGTTTTCATGCTAGAATAGAAGAGACTGTTTCAATTAGAAGGGAACTACAGTGGGCATCTAGTGCAGCTGCCTGGCCACTTCAGGGCTGAACAAATGCTAAAGCATGTTGTTAAGGTCATTGTCCAAATGCCCCTTAAACACTGACAGGCTTGGGGCATTAAAAAATCTAGTTTTGCTAAAAAAGTAACATGAACAAAAAATGGAGCTGTTGATGATTTTTATTGACATTGAAACTGTATAGCCTTAAAATTGCTTTGATTGAGTTTCCAAAGTATTTTTTCTGTTTTGTTGTACAGTAGATATATTTCATTTGGAATTAGAATACAGCAAGTGTTCTGACAGTGCTGGTAATTTGCCTGCAATTCAGATTTATGCTATTTCAGTTGAGCTGAAATACTCTGTAAAATGTTTTTCTAAACTCAAACTACAGCCTATTTTCTTATTCCTTTTCTTTGATGTCCCTTTTTTTCCCAAGGGAAAGCTCTTTGCTGTTAAAAAAAGCAGGGGTTGAAGTACATAAACAGATTTTTCAAGAAGTACAAAAACCCGGACTTAGAAATTAGATGCATGCTAAGATGTTCAGAAGCTCCATGTTTTAAAACTTTGAATTTTTCCTTGGATTTAGACAACTCTTAAAGAAATTAAGATTGTCTATGGCTAAGAGGAGAATGGACTGAGTTTGTAATTTTGGGCTACTAGTGTGTTTTTGGAATAACTTTTTTTTTAAACAGTTATTTAGTAGGAGAACCATAACTAACCTAGAGAAGGTTGCGAACTGAGATTTCATCTCTGGTCAAGAACTTGCAAACCTGCAGAGTTTTGTTTGAATTTTCACATTTCAAAACACTGCATCAACTTTCAAATGACTTTGTCTACATTCTAGGCTCTGCATATTTAAGAGAACATATTGCAACAAAGGAAAAAAGTTGAAAAAATACTGGTTCAGTTGACATAGTGTTGGGAGAAGTGCACAGCAATCAGCCAGCTAAAATATTTAGGTTTTAGCTTCTGGAGTTTTGCTGAACCAACTAGAATTTATGAGAAAAATTATGAAGAATTAATGTTTTCAGTTCTCAAGTAATTTCTTAACAAGATATTTATTTTATTTGATCTTTCTGGCTTGTCTACTGGAGAAAAGTATGGAAAAACATCACCTTCTCATTTCAATAAAAAATAGTATTGTATTCTAAAATAAAAATAGGCTTGTATGCTGAAATTATTGGAGACCAAATGTCTTTGATATTGGCTACAGCTGCTGTTAGAGGGATGTTTTGTTTGTGAGAGAACAGATATGTTTGGGGTTCTTTCGTCAGTGTTGTAAGGGCAATAACTTATTGTCTGAATTCCTTCCTCTGTCTTCTTAAATAACACTGGATTTCAACATGAGAATAAGAACAGTAATTCATAATCCTGTAAAAAAAATAAACTTTTTTTCGTGATGGTGATCACTGACCTCTGTTTCCTCTGTGGTATTAGGCTCAGTACTTCCCTTTTTACTGTAATAGCAATCAAAGAAAGTGTTTTCATACTTTTGGACAAGAAATCAATTCAGTTTCTTTCAGTTTTGGCGAACTCTTTGAACAAGAAGACACTGAATGGTCAAATGTATCTTGAAAATATCAGGTACACTGTTGACTTTTTTGTATATATGATGCTTACAAGTCAGCTTGTCATAGAATAGGATGTCTTAGTTGGAAGGGACCTACCAACAATCATTTAGTCCAACTGCCTGACCACTTCAGGGCTGTGTAAAAGCTGAAGCATATTATTAAGGGTATTGTCCAGATGCCTCCTAAATGCTTTATGCACTCTAGGAAACCTGTTCCAGTGTTTTACCACCCTTGCAGTAAAGAAATGCTTTCTAATGTCCAATGTGAATCTCCCCTGGCACAGTTTAGGACCATTCCCATATGTCCTATCACCTGAGGAGCACTGCTGGTGCCTGGTCACCAGTCAGCTGTAACCCCAATCACTGCAGCCCCTTGGGCTCTGCCCTTCAGCCAGGTCTTCACCCAGTGCACTGTGACCTTGCTCATCCCACAGCTGGGCTGCTTGTCCAGAGGCATGCTGTGAGGAACAGTACCAAAAGCTTTATTAAGAATTTAAAAAGGAAAAAAGCATCCACTACCTTTCCTTCATATTGCCTTCATCCATGAGGGGGGCGATTTTGTCATAGAATGATATCAAATTAGTTAAATAGGACTTTCTCTACCAAACTTGAGCTCTGTCAAAGTTTAAATAAAAATTAAGATTCTTAAATGTAATCTTGTAGGCTCATTCCCAAGTAATTAGTCAAGAACCCTGAAAAATCAAATTAGAATATTTATAAACTCCTGATGACTTAAGGGATGCTTTTCTAAAGTCTGGGACGTGATCATCACTAATGGTGATACTGTAAGAGTCTAAGAAGTATTTTCTCCTTTGCAAATGCCTTTCAGTATGGGATAAAATTTGTTGTGTTGTTTGTTTGTAAGTAATACATGTCTGACCAGTTGATCTTTGAAGTACTGAAAGTATGCTAAAGATATGTGTTAGACAATTAAATTTGTTTAGTTTAAAAGTACAGACAGCCATATTATGAAACAAGTACCAAAATGCCAAATTACACATTACTCTCCAAAAACATGAAAAGTGCTAGCTCTAACAGTATTAGAGATGTAAATGTTTTAGATCACCTGAGTTCACTTGAGAATTATTTTTTTATTTATTTTTCATAAATTACTAGAAAAATGCTCATAGAGTAGTAGATGTAAAATCTTATTTTATTTGTAATGTTAGGATTTTCTAGTTTTACTTGACTGAATAATATTGTGCCTAATAAAAAAAATCTGCTATGTATTTTTGAAGGATAGGGGCCAGGAGTTTATGTATCTTTTAGAGCAGCCTCCTTAACCCAGATAAGTCTGGTTGAAGGAACTGTGAGAAGTTGACTACTTATCTAGTATTTCTTAAAGGAATTAATGCTTTTGAGCTCTCAAGTACCATAAATGCAATACCAATACAGTTCACTGGAAGCACCAGGACTGATCTAGTTTGTTAGTTATCGTTGGAAAGTAAGAATGTCCTTCTTGCCAGAAACTCCAAAAAATTTTCCTGGTCTTCTAAGTGCTGCTGACTAAAGCATCAACTCCTATTTCAAACAGCAGTCCAGATTCAGTCAGCAGTGTGTAGTGTGCCTAGCATTTGTTGTGGGCCAGCATCTGTGTTCTGGGTTCGTTGGCACAAAAGCTATAACCATTTGTTTTTAATGAAAGAAGGAAAATAAAGCTGGCAAGGGAAATGTTTTTAAGAGAAAGTGAAATATGTTTTTACTTTTCCATCTTTAAAACAGAGGGCATTTTAGTTAATTATGTTTTCTAAACGTAATCAGAGCTGTACATCTCAACTACAAAAAAAAAAAAAGAAGAAAAGAAATGTAAATTGAAAGAATTTGGAGGAAAAGCAGCCTTAGAGTCAACTTCCCTTGCTAATAATTCCTTTTTTGCCCCATGTGTTATGTAATATAGCCACAGGAAGAGTTTCAGATTGCTTGCTAATCTCCTTCCCTATCATTGCAATATGAAAATACCAGGAAGAGATATGTAAATAACATAAGAGATATGTCCATGATGTCAGCTGAGTGGTTGGAATTTGATTGTGAGTTACAAATTCACTTAAATTAGTCCAGTTGGTGTCTGTGGATTGCTTGAAGGAGGGTGATAGTGATAATGGTGAGCGGATTCAATGAAATTACCAGCAGGAAGAAGGAAGGATACGACATCCAGGCACACTTACTTTGCTAGATGTCAAGGGCAAAGGGAATGTATCAGCAAATCAGTTTTGGTGTTTCCATCTCCTTTTGGTCCCCTTTCAAGAGTATATGTATGTATACTCTTAATGTTAGCAGAATTTTGATAAAAATGTTTGTTCTTCAGTTGTCTGAAGATGACACTGACCATATAATGAAGTTAAAATTTGGGTTTAGAATTGATATGTCTGAAATACTGTCACATTCCACTCCTTCTTATGAAGTATTCAGAGGGGTCTCCTAGAAGGTGTAACCTGTGCTCTTCTAAGGGGCCACTCCTGAGTGGGTTCTNTGTGTATGTATCAACGTTAGCAGAATTTTGATAAAAATGTTTGTTCTTCAGTTGTCAGGCACTGACCATATAATAAAGTTAAAATTTGGGTTTAGAGTTGATATGCCTGAAATACTGTCACATTCCACTCCTTCTTATGAAGTATTCCGAGGGGTCTCCTCGAAGGTGTAACCTGTGCTCTTGTAAGGGGCCACTCCTGTGTGGCTTCTTAAAAGAAATGGTTTGTGGGCATCTGTTCCAAGAAAATGGTTCAGAACTGTCTTGTGGAGCTGAGTGCTGGGTACTCAGGGTTGCCCTGGTGTATGGCTGTGGGGAGAGGCATCCCCCCTCAGTGCCTGCCCTGCATCCCAGGGAGGTGCAGCTCCCTCTCCCCTCGCTGTGCCCTGTGGGAGCTGAGGCTCCCAGCTCCTCAGGTGGGACCGTGCTGGGCCCTGCCTCCGGGGACATTCCACGAGCTGCTCGTCAGATCTGTCAGTACTGTTTGTTTCTGAAAATAACCCGAATCTTGTTCTTTCTCCCTAGAAAAGTTGATTGCATATCAGCGGGAATTTCACGCTTTGAAGGAACGTCTGCGCATTGCCGAGCACCGCACGCTGCAGCGCTCGTCCGAGCTCAACGCCATCCTGGAGCAGTTCAGGCGGGCCGTGGCAGAAACAAACAGCACTAAGAATGCCATGAACAATTTTTCAGGTACACACTCCGACTGAGATATTTTTTGTAACTCTGCAATGCCAGTATCTCTTCTTATTGCGTTAGAACAAGAAATTGCTACCAAGAAAGCCAAATGAAACTGCTCAGAAGTGTGAATAAAGAATGTGTAATATGTTATATCTGGTGTGGGTGGTTTTGGATTGTTTTTTTCCGGTCGTTGTTCTTAATGATTCACCCACCCTTATTCCGTCCCAAAAGTCAGAAGAATTACTCCATGCCTAGCTCCCAAAGTTTGGAACTTCTGGTTACTTATTTAATGTGTTGAATATATTTTGACAATTAATTTACATCGCTTTTTATATAGAGGGGAAAAATGAGCAAAGAGAAGAAATAGCTGAACTTTAAGCCATTAAAATATGTTTAAAAGTCAAATGGAAGGTATAAAATCATATAGAATAAAGTACTGGTTATGATTTATGAAAAATACAGGTAATGGCCTTTTCAATAACTCATGATTAAACTGCTAGAATCTTCTATAAGTTTTAGCCATTTTGGAGATTGGCGCTCAGGTTTACAAAAAGCTGTTTGGCAATATTAGAGANTTTTTTTTTTTTTTTTTGTGGGGAAGTAGTTATAAATCTTGTTTTCCTATTTCATGTGTGTGTTTTTGCTTTTATAGTAAACCATGTAGGAGGTTAAATAATTTTGATTCTAGATTTAGGATTAAGTTCTTACCACATTTGTTTCTAAAATGGACTCAGCTTGTTTATAGGCAGTATAGTTATAGGGAGTTATTCTCTCCTGATGCAGCAAAAAGTACTAATTCGTTTAACATTCTGCCATGTCTGGATCCCAACTGAGATGGACATCCATGTTTTTCCATGTAGAGCCATAATGGGAAACCAGCTGAATTACTGAGCTTTTGTGCTCAGAACATAATATTAGATAGATTTTTATTAAGCTTAATACACTTAAGTATGCATTCTCTTTGAAGCTGAAAGAATTCCAGATTGTTTTATGTAAAACCTTATTCATTCGGACAAAGAGCTGTCATATTTGGACAGATTTTAGTCCAGATTTGCAGATGAAGTTAAAGAAATGTTAGCAGGAAAACTAAAAATGTGCCTGTATTGGAGTCTATCAAAATAGACATATCTACTTTTGGCATCTATTTACAAAGCTTTTTGCAAGGTTTGAGGCGGTTAGTTTCACCTAAAAATAAATATTTTTAAAATCCTCAAACGTACAGAACCAAAATCCACAAAACCAATCTATCTTTGTAGAAGCACTGCTCAGAAGCTGAGAGGAATTACACTTATGGCATTGATATTCTTCTCAATTTTATCTCAAGAAACCTCGAGTACAATTTTTACTTAACTTGATATTATAAAACCTGTAAGTTTTCAAAGATCCATATGCTATCATATTTGTCATTTGAAATGAGTTGTTTTCACACTTGATGCAAGATAATCAACATGCACAGCAGGGTAGTTTTCAAAACTGTTATTTGCAACTTTGAGAGCCACCTGGACATACTGAGAGGCAGTTGCACCAGAAAGAGCAAGGATGATTCTAATGGAATCCAATAGGATAATTTTGTTCTAATGGGCGAAATTAAATTTGCATTAATTTTTTTTTTTTGCAGGAATACTCAAAATATCACCTGTATATTTAATGCTACTTAATTTTGTGTCATATATTCCAATATATGTGTCGTATATTCCAATATATGTTCGTAGCTCTGAAAAGTTATTTGCAATAGTGTTGCTGAATGGTGATGACCTCTATAAGCAAAAGTAAAAATTATCTAAAAAATAAGCCTCTCATTTGGAAAAGACTCGAAATAACCAACCTCCCAATAAATGGAGCGTTCTTTACTTATGTAAGTTCACACTGAATCTTATGGGATCAGGTAAATACTCACTGTATCTGTAACAAGGTTATAGGTGCAAAATAGTCTTGGCCATCATTTATTTAAAAAAAATCAAAATAAGAAAAAGCTTCCTTTGTAGACAAGATATAATGCCTCAGAAAAGTGCACAATTTGTTCTGGCTTTCAGTTAGGACCAAGCTTGGAATTTTATTCTGTTTACTGTTGCTTAAAACTTCATATTATTTGTTTTCTGCATTACTGATTTCCTGTATGTTTGCAGATGAGACGCTGAAATTGTTGAAAGAGCTAACAAGTAGAAAATCTCTTCAAGTGCCAAATATCTATTACCATTTGCCTCATTTGTTGAAAAATGAAGGAAGCCTTCAACCTTCTGTGCAGGTTGGCCTTGGAAGGACAGGAGGTATGCTGATATGATGATTATTTCATGTTTTATGTCTGGAGGACCTTCTAGTCTTAGACACAGAATTTTCTGCATTTCTTGGGAGATCAAGGACAGCTTGTGTGATATTGATATCCTTTGAATTCTCACTGAATCTGAGATGAAAGGAGCTTGGTTTCAGCTTTGCCCTTTTCTGCATAATCTCAGTCACACCCCATGCTGTGTTAAGGTACACATTAAGAAGCATTTAGTTTGGATGAATTTTTTGTAACTAAAAGGAAACAAAGCTCCAGCATTTCAGATTCTGAACTGCTGATGGATATATCCCTTTGGCTTTTCAGATTTGCAGGGCAACCATGCATGGATGTAATTATTATAGCGTTGATGTTTCTGTTGTTCTGAACAGTATATTTCAAGGTATAAATTAAAAGTTGAGAGAACTAAGATTATCAGATATAATTGCATTAATAAAATGTGGACAGTCATTAGAGGGGAAGAAAACTCAGTGTTGTAGTTACTCCTGGCTCATTACTTCAGTAAGTTTAATTGCTTCTTCTTTCAACAAAAGGCATGCCTGCATGACAGATGTGTGGGCTTAGGCCACAGGTTTATTTTTCTACTATAAATACCTTTTATTTCAGTGTTGTTATTCAGGGAGGAAAAATCTTATAATCCATTATTGTTTTAAAGTGAAGTCCGTATTATGTCCCCCTGGGGATATATGGCAGAAATTTGGAATTACAAAATAGAAATTGGAATCAGGTTTATAAACTGAGGGAGGAAATTCAGGGTTTCAGGACTTCATGAAGTCTGCTTTATCCTTTCACTGCATTCGTGCTGCTATCTGCGGTGTTCCCCGTTGATATCCAGCCCTGGGGACAGTGCAGAAGAAAAACTATGGAAAAGCTAAGGAACACAGGAGTCAAGTGGCCTGCTGAAAGATGGTGTTAATAACATTGTAGCTGGGGACATACTGCATTGCATTTGTGGTGCTTTTTTCAGAGATAAGAAATTTTTTTGAGGAACTTCCATGCAATTCTGATGTCCTGGACTTGTTTTTTAGAAGAACCAGAACCAGGTGCAAGGAAAGTAATAGAGTTTTTCAGCAGTATTGTTTTAAAAGATGACTTCTCAGAAGTTAAGTACTTGAGTTATGAAGAATGGTTATATCGGTTTAAAATAAAACTTTAGTCAGAGAGTTTAATCATTCTTGATGCACCTTACCTTATGAATACTGTGGTTGATGATTATTTCCTGTTGTATTGGGGTTTGTGTGACAGTGTTTTGGTAACAGAGAGGCTACAGAGGTGGCTTCTGTAAGAGGGTGCCAGCAGCTTTCCCTGTGTCCAGTAGAGCCAATAGCCAGAACCAGGGCCACCAGAATAACAGGTTGAAGAGGGGGAAAAAGCTGCTCAAGGGCAACTGAAAAAAACTCCTGGAGAGAGGAGTGAGCACACTGCAAACACCAAGGTCAGTGCAGAAGGAGGGGGAGGAGGTGCTCCAGGTGTTGGGGCAGAATCCCCTGCAACCTGTGGTGAAGAGCATGTTGAGGCAGCTGTGTCCCTGCAGCCCATGGAGCAGAGATCCACCTGCAGCCTCTGGAGGACCCCATGTCACAGCAGGTGGATGCCCAAAGGAGGCTGTGACCCCATGGAAAGCTCACATGGGAGCAGGCTCCTGGCAGGACCTGTGGACCTATGGAGAGTTCCTGAAGGTCTGCAGCTCATGGAAGGGACCCTTGCTGTAGCAGTTTATGAAGAACTGCAGTCTTTGGAAAGGACTTAGATTGGAGATGTTCGTGGAGGACCATCTGTCATGGGAGGGACCCCATGCTGGATAAGGGGAAGAGTCTGAAGGGTCTTTCCACTGAGGAGAAAGAAGGAGTGGAGATGATGTGTGATGAACTGAATTCCAGCCTCTGTTCCCCATGTCCCTGTGCTCCTGGTGGGGAGGAGATAGAGAAATCAGGTGTGAAGTTGCCCCCAGGAAGAAGGGAAGGGTGAGGGGAAGGTGTTTTAAGATTTGGGTTTATTTCTCATTATCCTGTGTTCATTTGATCAGTAATCTCTGCTTTGCCTGTGACGGTAACTGGCAAGTGATCTCTCCCTGCCCTTATTTCTACCCATGAGCCTTTCATTATATTTTCTGCTCTCTGTTCAACTGAGGAGGTGAGCGATAGAGCAGCTTTGGTGTGTACCTGGTGTCCAGTCAGGATCAGCCCTACACAGTAGTCTGGCATGTCTAGGATTTTTTTTTTTGGCTGCTGTGTTTGTTCTGAGCATTGGTGGGGATGGTTAGTCATGCTCCTGATGCTGGGTGGCATATTTTTAAACTATTTTTAATTACTGTTATCTCCAACTTTTAATCCTTTGCTTTTCTTAAGCAAGTACCTTATTGCAAAATTTTTGTTTTCTGTCTTGTATTTGAAATCACTGAAAGTACCTTTCTGATTTGTTTGATTTCAGTTTCCATTGTAATGGGAATACCTACAGTGAAAAGAAAAGTCAAGTCTTACCTTACAGAAACTCTCCACTCCCTTATTGATAAGCTGTCCCCTGAAGAAAAACTGGATTGTGTTATGGTTGTCTTTATAGGAGAGGTAATCACTTAAATTTTTTTATACCATTTCTAACCTGCCTTTAATCCCAAGTAACACTCCTTTCAGGAACTGATGAGGATCTACTTTTTCTTCAAGATGTAGAGAGATCACTCTCTTCTTCCAGGAAAAGGGAAGTGTCAGTCTTGGGTTTCTGAGATTCGCTCCTGAAGAGCCCAGCTTTTTCTGTATATCAGGGGGATAGTGGACATGGATTCAGTGGAGTGGTTATTTTGCAAATTTTCTTATGTTTATCCATAGTGACAAAGATGTGCTAATTCCTTCAACATAAGAATAATGGCTAAGGAACTCTGCTGTAGAGGAGGATTGCTCCCATTTTCTTTATGCTACTGCTTAGTCCTCTGTCTAATGGGTGCTGCAGTTTGAGATGTGAGGGAGGCACAGATTGTTACCGAATTAATTTTCTGTAGATGTTTGAAGCCCAGACCTTTTTAATGGATTAATTCAGTGTTCACTTGGACTGTTTGTTCAGTTTGGCTCTGATTTAGTCGGAATCAAATTTAGGAAAATGATAGAGTACTTTCAGAAATAATTCTGTTGGATGCTGGGAATTGCATGTACCTATTTTGTTCTCTATGCTTTTCTCGGAAGTCTGACTTGGACAGTGGGAAATTTATATTTATGTTTGACCTTCATCTCCATCTAAATGTAGTGTTCTGCTGAAACAGTCTTTTATAAGAGCACAGATGAAAATTCAAGTCCCGAATTATAATTGAAAGTGGTTTTAATTCAGTGAGCCAGTGTCCATTCAGGGATGAATCAGTGGAAAACCAAGCATTTTAATACTTCTAGTTCTATTATCAACATATTTTAAAGCTTTCTTTGGAAAGTTTGTAAACATTTTGCTTTTATCTAAGAATTGTTTCTTAGTGTTTTCTAATGCAAATTGCTCTATTTTCCTTTTCTTGAAAGCCAATCAAAAACTATCTCTCTGGATAGATACTGTTTTTTCTGAAAAAAAAAGTGCTTTTAAAACATCTCTTGGTGGAGAATATCAGGGGAACAGAATTCTTTCTGAATTACTGGAATGCTGTGTTTTTCCTCACTGTATTAGTTGGAGCAATTTTATTGCCTGTTAATGTGGCTTCCTTTCAAGGTTTAAAACTGAAGTTTCATTTGTTTTGCTTATTAAAGAGTCTGAGCTATGAAGACTGTCCATTATCATTGGATTCTTTGTCTTCTGCAAAGTTTGGAATAGGAGTAAAGTGTCCCATCTGCAGAATCTTCTGTTGCCTTAGACAAGCTGTATTGCTGTAGCTGGGTTTCCCATAGCTGAATAACTTTATTCCCTCACCTTAGGAGTGATTCTGCAGAAGTGACCACAAGTGAACTGAACGTTTTAACATGGGAGCTACTGCTCCTGTGCCCATGGAGAATTGTGTGGTTGGCTCTGAAGTGGGGTGCAGTTACTGTGTCTTACTTCTTTATTCCATCTCTTTGAGAGCAGTTCTGTGTGCTTACTCAGGTACCTGTTTTGGGCACTGCAGGTCATGAATATATGGGAACATTTGAAGAACCAAAGTTTAAATTTTTGTTCTATTGTAACCATTTGTTAGATTTGCATTTCTTTTTCTTCAGTACATCCAATTTATTATCTTTCCTTATTTATTCTTGGACCATGTTTTTTATTTTCTTAAGCTCAATATCTTACGGTTCTCTTTGTAATTGCTACAGGGAACTCTCTAAATTATTAATATGATGCATTAAATACTTCACCCTGAATTATGCTGTGCTTTTTCTGAGTTATTCTGTATATTTCAGTTTTCTTTTGCAAGGTGAAAAGTGTAGGTTTATTAAGCATTTCCTCTGGCTGTTTAAAGGAAGGCCTACTCCTCTGGTAGACTTCTGTTTCTCCTTAAACAAAAGGCAGTGTCTTTTATAATAGCCTTGTCTGTGGAGTATCCTAGCCTAAGATGCATTAGGCTATTGCTGTCATTAACATGTGCCATAATAAAGGCTTATTTAAAAATACATTAGAACTTGGACCAACTATGCCTATATTAAAAATGATGGCAAAAGTTTCTTAAAAAATGGTGTGGCCTCTGCTTAAACGTATGTGCAGTTTAAGTACAGCAAGAGATGGTCATAGGGTGGGGTTATGTAATTTTGCTAACAAGTTTAAAATTACTATCTGTGCCTTGTCTATAGCGTGTAGCAAGAACAAAAAAAGAAGCACAAGACTACAAAAATGGTTTTACACAAAAATTATAGGAAAAATAGTATTTTAGGAGGATTTTAGTACATTTCTTGCTATCTTTATTCAAGAAATCAAATTTACAGTATTTAAGAAGCATCGCTGGGAGCCATAGTCATGGACTGTAATCTCTTTGTGCTAAACACCCTACAAAACTCTTCTAATACTGCTATTTTTTTAGTAGTTCAATCTCACTCATTTCTTGTAATTTCATTTTTTACTAGAAAACAAATTAGAAGGCTAATGGCCTTCTGCAAACAGCACCAACAGTGTAAACAGATGAGCTAGTAAATATAGATGCAGTATGGTTACTAAATAAAGAGATCTGCATATTCATTTACTGTATGGATATTTCTCAGTAGTATAATTATACACAGTAAATTTCCATACTGGAAGTTCAAGAAACTCTGAAATATCTCAGATGATGTGATAAGTAATCACCAATTTAAATAATTACTAGAATTGCTTGACAGTAAACTGTGCAATTGTCCTAGTTACTGACATATGTCGGTGTTCTCCAATTTGTTAAAATAACTTTATGGCAGAATAATTTGCAGGTATTCATTAGGATGACTAATAAATAGGTGTGATTCATTGTACCTTAGTACTTCAAAATCTTTTTATTCCCCCTCACTATGTAGCTAGTTTCTAGCTCATATGAGTTGAAAACAAACTATTCAAATCTCATCAATCTGCTTTGTATGAGAACTTGTTTTCAGAATAAACCATAGACTCTAGGTTTAAGAAACCATGAACTCCAGGTTAAAATTGTTGTCTAGTATTTTTATTTAATAGGTTTTGTAATTAACATGGGAAATGTGGTTTTGAAGTACTTTAAGTGATCATAGTGGAACAACAGACATACATACACACAGACTACTGAATATCAGAGAAATTAGAATACTTTCCTGGTATCTAAAAAGATGTTGGATTTTTTTCTGTGTGGGGATCTCATTTACAATGAAGAAAATGCATCTTAGACTTGTTCTAAATATATCAGAAATTATTGTCAGTCCACTTCATTAATCAGAGACTGCACTTAGCACCGTCTTTTGTACAAACAGTAATCAGTATATGCTGGAAAGACTATAAGCCCTTGATTTGACCAAAAATATCAGGAGGACAAATCATTTCAGGAAGAATTGGAAGACACTACAGGTATGCAAAAGCATTTTGCTATTTCTGTGTACTGCTGATTATATCTGACTAGGTAGTAATTGACCAGGCATTTATTCTTGGAGCATTAGGCCACAAGTTACTGTTTCTTACATATTGCTTCTTTAAATCTTACTGTGTTGTTTCATGTATATACAGTTCACTTCAGCTGGAAAAATTTCCGTATCTTGATTATCTTTTACCATCACTATGTTATCTCTTTATATAAACAGTGGCTGCTAAATTAAAAGATGTTGATCTTTAATAGTGTTTTCTCTGTGCTCCTTCTGTGGAGAACCTTTATTTATTATTTCTTTGGAAAGGTTTCTGTCCTGGTTGGGTCAGTGTGACACAAGCACCCAGGAAGGTACCATCCTGTGCTCTGATATGAACAAACCCTCAGCAAGTGGAGGACTAGCTGCACATACTGGGTCATACCTTGCTGAACCTGTTTTGTAGGTATTAACACTGCAGTGCAATATGTAAACCTTCTCCACAAAATAAATGAGCCTGTATTTTCACCTCTTCTTGCTCTGGGCCTGAATTATAGTTCACTCGGATCAGCAGATCTCTTGATAGAAAACAGGAGTATTTTGACTATCTTGCTTTCAACCTGGACATATTGGCATCATCCCAGCTACAGAGATGTTCATGCTTTCTGCTGATTGTTGAAAACTTGTGGACTGCCCCTTCTTGGAACTGCCCTGGAGAGTGTATTCCTAGTCCTTGAAAGATCTGACTGTGCATCTTGAAATGGAGAAAGTCTGGTAGATCTTAGCGTGTACTTGCATATGTGTATGTGTGTAATGTATCTATATTTTTAAAAAATCAAAGCTAATCAAAGCTGTTGTGTCAAGATACATTATTTACACCAAACAGTATTACAGGCCTACGCAGATGGGAATCTTTGTTTTGGCTGTCTCACTGAAAACTCATCAGGGTGAACACACCTTACAGATACAGTGCTAACTCTTGAATCTGAAAAGGTAGCTTGACCTGTCAGTGAGAATTTGAGCTGTTTATGCTATTTTTGCAGTCCTTGCTCCTTTGTCACCCAAGCTTTGGTACACAGAAGTATGAACTGCTGATACTGGGCACCAACATAGGATTTTATGTTCCTCTTTTCATATCAGTGACTAGCAAAGTTTTTATAAGGAATTAAACCAGTGATTAAAATCTTTCTTAGATCTAAGAAAAGATCCTTGACAGGATTTGAAAACTTCAGTGTACCTGAGACAAATTTAGTATCTCAACACAAAAATAAAAATCCATGATTGTGCTCTTTCCTCAAGCCCTAGGCTTGAATGACTGAAGTGCTTCTCTGAGATATTTGCTGAGGTGCACGTGGGTCACAATAACCACCTGATGCTTCTGGTAAGGAAACATCCCTATTGATAGCCAGAGTTATGTCTGATCTCTCTGGTGACATCTAGGGTATTTGTGAGGTGGGAAGTAACAGTAATAATCTTATTTCAGAAACATTGTAGCAGGTGGCTTTATACTTGTATGATGGATTGATCTGACACTGAATTTTGGACAACTTTTTTTATCAAGTTTTGCTACAGTGGTCTGCCTTGACCTAAAAATTTCTTCTGTCCTCCAAATAAAGAGCAAAAATTGTAGAAGGGTACTTCAGACTGTACACAGCAACTGCCTGTCTTCTGGAGGACAAGCTGTCTAGACCATCTCTTCAATGTACAGGTTTCCCCAAGAACACCAAAAGGTTTCCCATGCTGCAAGGCAGTATATATACTGCCTTCTTTCAGAGTCCACAAACCAGGATGCATCTGCAACATGCACAAAACTAGTAGGTATGGCACTAGCATAACTTGCATCTGAATGTCCGGTCTTGAATTGTCCTGTGATGTTTTTGACTCTGGCTGGCCTTCTTGAAAACTCTGCTTGTTCTCTGACATAGCATTGGGGTTCACAGCACAATCCATATGGATATGTGCCCTCATGATTGAGGATCTGACCGGCAGGACACAAGTGCAGGGAGAAACAAGAGTGGAGTGGTACAAGACTATACTTGTATTCCTGCTGTTGCTGCCAAAGGCTTTTGCGTTGTGAATCTCTGTCCTGAACTGAGTTGGGTTAATCACAGAAATGACTGGAGACAGAAATTTCTAGCCTGTGTGGTGGAGGGGGGAGTTTCAGTAATGGAGAGATGAAGTCATTAGCTCATGTAGGACACAGGCTGCATTTTGCTTATGTAACATTAGCTGGTTATGTTATGACAGTATTCTCATTCCTCTTCTTTGCTTTGCCTCTTGGTCTCATGTTCTCTATGTTGAACTCACTACTTCAGATTTGAAAGAAGACACTGTATTCCTGAAAATAATTTTTTTTCACCTGCATTTGTTAAGCTCTAGAAGATGATACTACTTTTTTCCACAGGCTTCGTTTATATACACGCACTACTGCAACCACTGAAGCCACTGCTGCACTTTTATTCCTTAGGGCTTTGTCTTCGCTGCATAAATATCCGCAAATAAGTCCAAATGCCACATTAGTAGCTGATTTTTCCTATGTAAATTTTAATGCCTTGTATATAGGTAATGATGCTCATGTATTTTCACTATTTCAAGGCAAATAAACATTTACTTTGCCTTTTCCGAAGACTGTAATTTTATATTGCTTGTCATTGTCATGAAATATGTGGTAAAATTATCCCATCCCCATTCTATGGGGATGATGAAAGATCAAATAAAATTATAATTAATAAGCAATGAAATGACCACACTATGCAGATTAACATGCTTGTTTCTCAGGTATTTTTTTTCATTCTTTGAAAGGCATTCTTGAATAATTTAAGACTTACTTCTAGTAGATTTCATTTAATAATTGAGATCTGGGTAATCTAACAGACTAGAGAAATTCCCAAGATGGTGAAAGGCCTCAAGGGCAAGACTTTGGAGGAGCAACTGAGGTCATTTTGTTATACTTAGAAGAGAAGACTGAGAGATGACTTCATCACAGTCTACAGCGTCCTTGTGGTGATCACTGGAGAGGGAGATGCTGATCTCCTTTCTCTGGTGACCAGTGACAGGACACATGGAAATGGTGTGAAGCTGCATAGGGGAAGTTCAGGCTGGACATTAGGAAAACATTCTTTACTGAGTCATGGGAATAGGCTCCTCATGGAAGTAGTCATGGCACCAAGTGACACCATGCTTGTCAGAGTTCAAGAAGCATTTGGGTGATGCTTTAGTCATGTGGTTTAGTTTTAGGTAGTCCTGCGAGGAGCTGGGTGTTGTTCTCGATCCTTTTGGGTCCTTTTTAGCTTGAGAGATTCTATGATAGCATCTTTTTTTTTTTTTCTATTCATCTGCCACGTAGGACAGTAAAAAAACCTTTGGTCTTAAGTGCCATGGTTTTCTTACATTTTGAGAAACAGTCAACCTTCTGTCATTCTTGAGGGTATGAAGTCAGGATTTAACAGTATGAAAGGATTGATTCTTAAAAGTGGGAATCTTGGTTTTGTATGACATTTGGCTAGCTGTTCAGTAGAACTTCCTAACCTCTTGTTTTGTCTGCTAGCTAATGTATTCTTCTGCTTTGCTGTGCACACGCTCACTCATAAAAATCAATAAAGAAGATTGGAAAGTTCACTGCTTCTCTGGTTCTTTCTGTGTTCATTGTGAATAACAATGTTTGTTCAGACAAATCTTAGAATAATCACAAACTCGCAGCCTCGCCTGCACTACAGAAAAGTGCTTTAGAGAATTGGAGTACAGAATTTTACAAAAACAGAGGAAATTTTAAAACTTACTTCACTGACAATCTGCAGCTTTAGTTTGTTCTACAACAGACTCTGAGGCTTTTTTAAAGACAGATTCATCAAAGCACTCTGTATGCATTTGTCATCAAAATTGTTGATGCAAAGAGTTAAATCTTAGATACAGCCATGATCACAGGCTTATGAAACTCCATAGATCTCATAAGCTAAAATCTTCTTTTCTTGTTGAAAGTTCAGATAGGCTCAAAGGGATGCTAATGAGGTACCTTGAAGATGAGTCTACTGAGGAATATTAAATACACAAAATGACATTTGTCTCAAGAGGTAACCTGAACTGAAGGTATTTGGAGTGTGGATGATAGTAGGAGGGGATGTTGTGTGTCTTGTTCTTACTCTTTGCTATGTATCTTTTCATGGCTGCCTATTTTGGAAGATACTGATGGGGATCAATCCTTGGTCTGGTATGAATAGTTATAGGAAGATATCTCACTTCAAGTGTTTTGCATTCTATTGAAGATCAGTAATTTCACATGACTAGGAAGAAAGAACAGACCAAAAGGTTTGAGCTGCTGATACTAAAATAACCATCCCTACTTAGGCCTTTCATTATGAAGTTCTGAGAGATCCACTCACCAGGACAAAGTTGTTTGTAAGGCTTCAAGGATTCATTGATAAGATGCATCTCTGTGGCTGGCAGGGTTAACTCTTTGGTTGGGGCCTAACACAATTTTGCACTTAATTACTTTAAAGGAATTTTTTCTTAAAATATTCATTTGTGCTTCTTTTTTATGAGTCCAAAATTCCTAGGGATTTTTTTGGATCTTCAACCTTAGGAGTTTTAGTAAGAAAAAAATTATTGTTTTAGTAATGCCTTTGAATGTGATAGACAAAAGCATTAATAACTGCATCATTGGGATCACCAGCAACATTTCGTTTCAATAGTTACAAGCAGAACTGATACCATGAAACAGATTTTAAGTTCATCAGGTCTACTCCAAATTTGACCTAGTATCTACCGGATGATTTTTGCTGGACGCCTAAAGAACAGTTACACCTTTTCTTTCATGGGTGACTTCTTTTTATTAGTCTGGATTTGTCTTGTCCTGTTTAAGGTTCTTGGAGACAAGCAGTCTTGTGTCATTCAGATTGTTAAAGAGGACCTTCTGTCTTATTTTGTCAAGGCAGTAAACACTTTATTCCTTGAAAATAGGGAATAGATTTTGATTAATAATGGATTTTTTTCTGTTGCTTTCCAGTTGCTGGCTGAATTTATTGATACTGCTTGAAAGATCCTTAGATTTAATTTAGCTATTCCAGATTTCCTTCCATTGCTACCCTGCAAAGTCTTCCGTCTGATAGCATCTTCCCTTGGGTGTAGTTACAACTGGATCAAATTTGTTGCATATTCTTACTTATTTCATGATGTTGTGCAAATTAACTTAGAATTGCCACCTTCCTGGGACATGTCCATAGCAAAGGGTGTTGGGAAAGATCCTACTTAGTGTTAGACTGGGCAGTGAGAGGAGTTGATTGTCTCTTGAAGTTCTGATGTGGAAAGAGGACAGTCAACCTGCTGTCCTGAGGAGAAGGGTTTTGTGTTGAAATCCTGGTTCTGAATCTCACATGCTGCTGGTAGGTATAAATACAACTACTTATTTTAAAATGATGGCAGAATACCAGTGTTTTAATGCATTTGATCATGTGAAAAATGGCATCAACTCTTCTAATCTACATGTTCTTTTTCATTCTAAAAGCGTCATCTACTTTTGCACTGCAGCAATGCAGTGATTGCTGATTGAGAAGGAAAGGTTACCTACTAAGCAGCATGGTATTTGCTGTATCTCACGTTCATAGCAGCTGGACCAGACCTTCTTGACTTCTTGTGACAGCAGCCAAGACAACAATATGATGTTGGAAGGCTACAAGCTGCACCTTTTAAATGTCATTCTATTGTGATTGCAGCTCTGTCTGGGAAACTGCCAGCCTTTCGTGTGAAGCACGCAAAGAAATAGTGGGAAGTAGGGAAAAAACCCTCTTATTCTGGACTTTTTTTTTCTGAATGCGATGTTTTCTGTGTAAGAGTGTAAGGTTTTACAAGCAGTAGCAAGGCTTCATGGTAGTCTGGAAAATAGGTCAAAACTATGTTCCCACTAAGGAGATGTGCACTAACGCACAGGCTTGTGATCAAATATATGATTCCAGTTGGCATGAAGTTTGGCATTTATTTTAATCTCTGGAAAACTGAATAGAAACTAGCTGTGTTTCTGCTGAGTGTGTGTATATAGATATATATAAATCCTGTATTTTTCTATGCAATTACGGTATGGACTGTATTGGATGTGTTGAATTTCTTAATGCTGAACTGGGTAATTGAAGTTTGGCATGCCAAAACTTCAATTGCAAATGTTTGTATTTTCACATGAAAAAAAAATTTTTATATTTTCACATGATGAGTGAATTGCAATTTCTGTATTTTTGATGTTTAAAGAGTTTTGGAAAGAGATAAAAAGAAATGTTTCAGTTGGATATACTAAAATTATTTTTATGTAGTCACTAGGTTATTGTGAGTTGCAACTGTTACACAAAACAGAAAAAGTTATGTCTAACTCCATTCTATAAATTCAATGTGTATGGACAATCCATGAAAGTAATTAAACAGTGATATATCAAGGTCCATCCGGACTTGTGAGTTTCCTGGTGTGGAACTCAGGGCAAGATGAGTTTTAAATTTTGAACACTTTACCCGCTTGCTAGAGCTTCTGCCCAGCACTAGGCATAACACTAAGGAAGAAAATACATATGACAAAATTATGAGAAATACTTTCTACTCACGTGTTCTTGTGGTATTTAAAACCTGCTTTTAGAAGAAATCCACTGCTGTTGTTGTCCTTTTTGAAAAGCGTGCGTCACTGGCATTATGTTTGATTTCATAAAAATAAGGCTTTAAAAAATAGAAATGGTGTTTTTTTTAAGATCAAAGGGTAAGCACCTTTATAAAACAAGATTAGCAGTTCTATAGAAATGCTTGGGAGGGATTTATTCTCTGTATATAATCCTTTAATGATATCCTGAGTTACAAATTCATCTGAAAAAATATGAACTGTTCCTTTGTTTCTGGTATTTCAAAGACAACTCTTTCTCCAGAATCCTCATGAGCCAGAATCTGGGTTGATTTATAGACTTATTCTTTTCAAAAATGTAAAGAGTATGTCAGATCATTATATTAATAAGTGTAACAAAGACCAGGGTTTCCAGTCACATTTATGAGTTCACAAACTCTCTTTTCTTGGAATGCATGTGTACAGCCAGGTTGAATAATTGTGCAGTGCTGGCAATTTCGATGGTCTAGACTTTTCCAGAATGTCACTATTTGTATTTTCACCAACAAGTAATTTTTAGAATTGCTGCATCTATGAGAACGGAGTGATTGATAGGATTTGTTGTCCCTCAGCTTTAGTCTCTGATGCAAAAAAGCAACAGTAGTCAGACAGGTAGCAGGTTCACTGCTGTCTGTGCTTGGGGCATTTGCTTTAAATGCAAAGTTTAGAAGATTTACTTTTGAAAGAAGAGTGTGTGTGTGTTCAATGCACTGTTTTCCAGAAAGCTTTCTTTGGTAATATTTTATTATATATTATTATTATTGTATAATAATAATATGAAGTTCTTCCTACACAGACACTCAGTGATCATTTTGCCATCAAGACTGTGAGTTTTAACAATTTTCTGTTAAGTGCAGATATGAGATAATTATTCCCCTCTGTTTACAAAAAAAAATCTTATTAGAGATAAGACATAGTTACATGTGTGATGTGTTCTTGTATTGTTCCAATATCTTATGCAATGAAAGTGATTTTCAAGGACAGCCACCTGCCATGTTTATTTTACTTTGTTCTTTTGACATGTAAGTCCAGAACTGTCTGTTAATTTTTTCTGTTTCTTTCTCTTTTTTGCAGACTGATCTTGATTATGTTAACAGTGTAGTTGCAAGCCTGGAAAGAGAGTAAGTTGTAGTTTTAACTGGGGATTTCTTTTTTATTGACGATAAATTAAATTAGGTTGTAATAAGCAATTAAAAAGTATTCTGGCAAAAGAGATCATGCCTTTTTGTTTCCTAGAGCTTTGGACTTTTGAACAAAAAAGTAAGAGATGACAAATTAAGAAGCAGTGATTTAGTCAGTTAAACTGTGAAACAGTAAGTGGGATTAAATTATTTGAAGCAACATAAGCAGATGGGATTGTTTAAACATGAACGGAAATTTGTGACATCTGTGTTAGGGCCTTGTATTCTGTATATTCAAAGAGAACTGTAGAAAAAAATCACTAGGTTCTGAGAAAAAGGCAAAAAAATGTTTAGAATGTAGTTTGATTCTGAGTGGCAAGAAGTGATAATGCTCTGAAGGACATGCTAAGGAAAACAATACTTTTTTCTATGCTACTGTTCTTTTATATGCCTCATTTGAACAAGTCCTTATAACTAGACACAATAACTGTTGCAACAGCAAGCGAGCAGGAACTCTACAGAACTCAGAATCTCTCATGTGACTTCAGAATGATTCTATTGACAGGTTTTCTACAGAGATCAATTCTGGCTTGGTGGAAGTAATAGCCCCTCCTGCAAGTTATTATCCCGACTTGACAAACTTGAAAGAAACATTTGGAGACTCAAAAGAGAGAGTGAGGTAGGTTTATTCCCGCAGATGTTTTCCCATCTTCTCCCACACCCACACTTTCATTGTTTATAAAACAGCGAGTGGGATGTGAATTCTCGAAATGTTTTCTTGCTGTAATTCTTGCAGGTGTGGGGATGCTAAAAGGGCTCTGTGAATCCATCTCATTCCTAGCTACATGCTGGTTTGCGCATGGTCAGAGCCTATGCTTGGCTGAATCCATTTGGAGTAAATTTTGGGAGGGGAACTGAGATTTGATATACTTTTATTCCTGTATGTGGACTCTTTTGTTTATTGTATTTCTTTGTGAAAACATACAGGGTAAAACCCACTAGTTCTTGTTGAATTAGCATTTTAAATGCACATGTGTTTTTAGTGAAATGTCAGGTAGTTGTCACAAAGTCAGGTTCAAATTAAACCAGCTTGATGTCTGTATTAAAGCATAAGGTGAAAGCTTTGTTCCTTTTTTTCTCAGACAGTGGATTTCCTGAGGGAACAATGCCAAAAGCAGCTGTCCTAACATTTCACTAATATGCGTCATTCTTCAAAATGAAATTTACTTTATATTGCCAGCATGTCTTGAAATAACCTTTTTTCATAAACCTTAAGCTTTAAATTTAATTTCAGATGGAGAACAAAACAAAACTTGGATTATTGTTTTCTTATGATGTATGCCCAGAAAAAGGGGGTTTATTACATTCAGGTAAATTTCTCTTCTTTATTTTGGGACAAGTTTTCAAATGAGTCTCCAGAAATTATGTTGTTGGACACATCAGAAGGACCTACAGAACAGAGATAACTTGATCCCATAATTTAAAGGGGGCATTAAGTATGTTGGTTATGGTATATGGGGAAGTAATTTGAGCAGGACACCATCTCACTGTCTCTGAAGTAGAAAGTAATTGTCTTATGTCACGTATCTTAGGATGCTAAACAAAAGAAGTGAAGGAATCCAAGCAGCTTAACTACTGTTTTTTCCTTGTTCCCCACATTAATTATTGTTGAGTTGCCTAGGCAAAAAAAAAACCAGCATACTTTTGAGTGGAAATGAAGCTAAAATCTATTTTCTTTTGAAAGTGCAGTGTCACTTTAATATGACTGTTGTGTATAGACATGGGATATTTTTTTTTTTAAAGAGGTTTCCAACTACAGAATTAAACAGTTCTTTAGTTTAGCTCAGAATTCTTCCTATCATGTGTTTCTGCTTTGAAGTAGAAGCCTTACCTACGGGTATTGCAGATTTAGTAACTGCACTAATGATCTTTATTTAGATTTTGTGCCTGTGTCCTTGGGGTGTAAAGTCCCACACATCTCATCTAGCTTTCACAAAGCTATGCTGACTCCTCTCTGAGAGCTGTTGGAGTCTCAGCTCTCTGGGAAGCCACAGAGCCAATAACATGTGACTGTCTGGTTTGATACTGGGAAGTTGCTCAAGTATTAGTGCCAGCACAAGGGGAGGGCATGACTGCACTGTGAGAAGGGACAGGAAAAGCAGGATCCCTTATGCAGCAATGGCCTGCACTTACTATGAAGTAAAGGGATTGTAGCACCTCATGTTGGCAGTTCTGCTACCTGGACTAGGTGGTTAAGGACTATACACCTGTGCTTTTGTTGGACAGGTGAAATGAATCTCACCTCAGCAGACATTGTGTCTCTTAGCCTCTTGTCTCAGAGGAGAAACTCTTTCAGTGCTCTTACATTTGTGAGTAAACAGTCATGTTTGTGTACAAATAATGCAGATATTCTGCTTGTTCTCATGATGTCACTTAGACCAACATTATTTCATGGATGATTTTCCTCTGAAGAAAGAAGCTGGAAAAGCAATGTTTTAAAGTAAGAAGTTGAGATATGTTTGTGGATTCTTACTGCTGAAGGACTCTGTATTAGTTCTCCGCTAAACAGACAGACTGATCCCTACAATAGTTATTCCAGGCTATGGCATCTATGTTTTCTATCAGTGCTAGCATTAGAAACACATGGCTGTGTGTTAGCAATATATTATAAGCCAGTATTTCCTAGCTGTACTTTTTTCTATTGCTTTTCTAGTGCTTTTTTTTAAAATTTATGTTGATATCACTTCTACCTTCCTCTAGCTTGAAGATGACATTGTTGTCAAGCAGAATTATTTCAGCACAATAAAAAATTTTGCGCTTCAGCTTGCTTCTGAAGATTGGATGATTCTAGAATTTTCTCAACTGGGTTTCATTGGTAAGAAAATGTTCACTTTTGCAGTTTGAAAGAAAACATTCATCCTTACACTGTGAATTAATAGTAATCTGACTTCAAAGCTATCTTCTTTGTACTGGAAATAGACCAAGAAGTAGAAATTTATTACCTTTTTTAGGAACTCTGGTTTAGCTCATGGTTGTTGCTTTTGTCCCTTATTTGTTTCATATATTTTTGTATGACGGAGGCAAACTCAAAACTGTTGGAAAAGAGGGCATTTTTATAACCAAAAATTAATTTATAAAAATACTAACAATCAAACTTCAAGGCTTGACTTATTTTTAATTTAGCTGCTGTTAAAACAAAAATGTAATTAAAACACAGCTGGCTGAAGTAAAGAAAAACCATGAAAATTAACTCAACCTAAAATAACTTCATTGGTGTTTGTGCCAAAATTTCCAAAAATTTGCAGGCATCAGTTTTTGCAAAGTTTTTGCTGTTCTATCTCCATCTTTCTACTTGATGAAGGAGAAGTTATGACAATCTGCTCCTTCCTAGATGCAGTCAGTCTCCTTTGCAGTGAGCGCCAGTGAGAGGAGTTAATGCAGGATCTCAGGTTGTTGTGGATCGACTGCCTGGGTGCTGTGGAAATTATAGTTCTTTGCTCTTACACTAATATCTTTTCATTGAGAGATACTAGACTTAGCAGAAAAGCGATGAAAGAGAAGTTTTGAAGGGATTTTACAAATCAAAAGGTTATTTCATTACTGCAGTGATGTGTCATGATCTTTTTAAAAGTGACAAGCTGGAGATACGCAAGGGAAAATCAAAACCTGGGGCAAACTTTGGAGATTCCTGTGGTCAACACAAACAATTCCAATATGAAGGCTGTAAGTTGAGTTCAGAACAGAAAGAAAATCTGTGTGTAATGGATAAAAGTGCAGCCCTGAATGCTGTCATTCTCTTGGAAATTCTTCTTGTTCTCTTTTCTTTGGATCTATTTGCCAAAGAATGGCTTCATTTTTAGCTCAGTGACCCATAATGGTCATACTGAGAACTGAGAATGTTGGCACTACTTGAGTAAGTGCTATCCTGTTTCCAGCTCAGCATCAGGGGTGCAATAGTTGCCTGACTTTTGGCGTCTCAGAGGTTCCTCGAGTAGAAAGGAAAACAGTAATTATCCCCTATACATGCTATGTTAGGGTACAGAATGGTACTTTGTAGACTTGTCTGCCAGTTTAACCTACAGAAACAATGGGGAGGAGAAAAGGAAATGGGCTGTCTCCTTATAAATGGTGAAGTCTCCTTATACACCTGGCCATCACTTAACTGCTTTGGGCTACCATCAGAGATACAGTGTTGCTGAAATAATTATGGGATTGGTTCAGAGAGGGGAGAAATAGGAAATTGTGCTGCCTATCATGGAAAAATAAGAATTTAAGTAGTTTACTGGCATCTTGCCCTAAGTAAAGTTGTCTCTTTGGTTGGGGAATCCCTTGCAACATTCTGTTGTGTGTTAATAGGGACTGGTTGAATACAGCATCTGATAAGACTTTGTTTCCACTGTTGAACAGTTAAACACTAACCCACCATTTGACTAAGCCCACAATTTGAGTTTTAGCTCCAGTCTAATTGCACTTTGAGTGTAAATTCTGTATGAAGTTTCTGGGGCTATAGAATTTACATTTATTCTACATTTGCCTGATTTAGTAATAGAGTGTGCTCACGTACAAATGGGCACTTGGCAAGAATGACACGTCAAATGTGGATTAAACCAACTTACACTTTAGGACAAACACTGTCTACCCCCTGCAGTTGTATTTCAGGTCACATAACTTGCTTATTTGTGTATTTTTGTATTTGTGTATTTCACCCCCCACTTTGTGTTCTCTGTGCTGTTATAGAGGGCACAGTGTTTAAGGCTGATGGGGTAGGTAGATCTTAATACTGAAACTTGGCTTAATCAAAAGCACAAATGTTTAAAAATGTCTTGTTTTTCTGTACTGTTTGTATACTTCTGGTCAATGTGGGCTCTGAAAGTAGTTGTAGTTAAATTTAGTTATTAGCTCCTGCTGCTTGCATCTCTGTTCTTTGTATCATATTTGTTTGCCTCATTTTAACTAGATGATATCAGTAGAATTTCAGATGCATTTAGCTATGGCTACACATCTTACTGTTGCTTTTCTACCTAGAAAATTTAATTAGATTTTTTTCTTCTCCCAATTTAGCTACTTATCCTGTTTTTAAGTTTTGAGAGAAAAATTATTATTCATGAAAGCAACTAAAACTTTTGGCTCTGAGACACATTGGTATGCTATAACCATATATTGCATGGAAATTTTATGCAAGTAATGTAGATTTTCCTCATCTCTGCCATCCCTTTATGGATCTTGATGCAGACTGATAGTGTGGTAATTTGGTAATGCAGATAGCTTTGGGAAAAGCAACAGGAGTTTGTAACTGGGGATGTGTTTTATGTGTGGATGTCCAAGAGAGAATCTAGAGCACACAGTTTACAGAATCATAGAATGGCCTGGTTTGGAAAGGACCTTAAAGATCATCCAGTTCCAACTCCCTTGCCAAGGGCAGGTATACCTTCCACTAGACCAGGTTGCTCAGGGCTGCATCCAGCTTGGCTTTGAACACTTCCAGGGGTGGAGTATCCACAGCTTCCCTGGGCAACTATTGTCTAGATGCTGCTGATTTAGAAATAATCTCTCAAAAGAGAGATGTCGCTGATTCATTGTTAGCTGTTAGAAACCTTGATTAGCTTGCAAGTTTGCGAAGTAAAAATCTGGGATTTTTTGTTGTAGTGTATTTCTGAACTGAAAATCTAATTTATGCAAGCGCTACATGAGGAAGTGGCAAATGTAGCTATTTAGGCTGACAGCAGGATTATAGAATTCTGTCACCTCTGCCACAGAACAGACGTTGTTCCTTTGGTTTTTTTTAATGCTGAAAGCATAGTCTTAAGTGCTGTCAAGTATCTAATAAATAATGGGTGAGATGTATGCTGTTTCCTTAAGAAGCTCTCTGGAAGGAGATGTATCTTTTGCTCTTCTGAATTCTGGTTTGCATTGTGAGCCCTGTGACATAATGTAGGAAAGTTCTACTAGCTTTTTATGAGGAATAATGATTTGTCTTCTAACTGCCTGCGAGCTGAAGTGTTTTCCAGAGGAACTGCAATACCTTGCACTGTAGCTATAGTGCCAGCTGTCACAAACATTTAATGGAGTGGTCTGAAATGGCCTTTTGGTTGTCTTATACAGTTCCTCTGAGTCTTACTGTGCCCTGATGTTCTAAGGCCTGTTCTGATTATTTTAAGTTGTTCTGATTGCAGTTTTGCTCAAGCTGTGCACATAGTTGAAGTTTGGGAAAGAGTAGATCAAGTCAAATATTTGAGCTTTAAATAACTTCAAAGAGGTTCTGGTTTTAATGCCAGTAATTTGCATATCATTAACAGGGAAAGCATTGAAAACATCAACTATAGCTAGAATGTGTGCTTGCAGGTTGCTGTAGACTCAGTATTATTGATGCTCATGTGGAAGAATTAAAATGAATTATTTAGATATTTGCAGTTCAGAGAACTAGAAAACAAAGCGTTTCATTTTGTGTGTGCCTTGTATTCGCCAGCCAAATACTGTGAGAGCCAGAATAATTCACTAAGGGTGTCCTTTAAAAGGAGTGAAAAATAAATAGAAGTCTTGGCAGGGCACAAGAAATAGCAGAAGGTGTTCCACAGGTGAGGTTTTTTTCAGTCAATTTTATCAATATAGGTAAATAATATGGAGAAAGTCTACATTTTCTATCTCTAGGGTTTTATGGAGCAAGATTTTGCTTTGCCTCTTGACTCTTCTTTCAGATTTTGAAGTTTCTTCACAATGGTAGGTTATATGCACCTAGAATCTGAAAGCTCTGAAGTTTTGTCAGCAGAGTATCCTGGATTTATGTCTGTTCCCATGTACTGTACCAAGTGCATGAACATGGTGCAAGATGAGCCATCTCTTCAGTTCTTTCACAGAGTTTTCAGTTTGAGGCAGTGTGTGTTGTCTGCAGTTTTTTGCTTAGGTCTCTTTGGCTTGATGATTTTTGACTGCATATTGGGGATGGCCAGTAGGCAATCTGTAGGCTGGATTTGGGCAGCATCTCAATTGTTCTGTGCCTCATAGCACATTCCTCATATGCTGCTGCATGGGAGCTGCAGGACAGAAGGACCTTGGCAAATGCTGCCTCTTGTTCTTGGGCTGTGGTTGTGCCCTAGGGAAACCAGGCTGCTGCTGCTGTTGCATAGGAGAGACTAGGCAAGGGCTTGGCTGATTTGGATTCAGAGGGGCTGGGTGTTGGATCTGGGCAGTAGGAGTTGTACTGGGCTGGTTTCCATTACAAGGACGAGGTGTGTACAGTCAGGGATCCAGAGATTTGAAGACATGTTTTACCAGAGACTTCACTGCAGAGCTCTGGTTTTGAGCTGCTGTAGGAAGACCATTCTGATGGAATAAAGGGGGACATGGATCCATGGCAGAACTGCTGTGCTGGTGGTGTCCTGAGAGAGAAATGACAGATGAGTGAGGCAATGTTATTCAGAGGGACGAGGGGCTGGGGCCAAACTCTGCCAAGCTGTGTGTGGAAGGTGGTGACAGCATTTCAGAAAGTGCTATGTGGGTGTCTGTCCTTGGTTACAGAAGGAACACAAGGGCTTGTCTTGGGATCAGGGTGTTTCCTGTTCATATTTGCTCCAGTATTCGTTAGGAATCAATGTGAAAAGACTTTGTCTCCACCATTGAGCACTTCCATAGTGCTGGGCAGTGTAATGCAGAGAGGCCACTGGGGTCTAAAGACTCCAGGGTAGGTACAGCCAGCTTACCTCGCTTATTCTGACTAGCTGCAGTTAGATGTATCAGAGTGGCTTGGTTGGTTTGTTTGTGGTTGGTTGGGTTTTGTTTGTTTTTCCTTGGTGTGCCCTGTGACAACACCATGGAAATTAGATTATTCCCCATGGCTGGGGTGGTTGACTGCCTGGTGGACACAGTAGAGTGCTGGTCTAGAGGAGACTGTCTCTGGGCCTAGACAAGTCTACCATGTGGAAGTAAATAATTCATTGATATCCTGTTTCTATTTTAGATAAAATTAGGATAACTTAAATTAGGGATAAGAGTAAATTCTTACTCTTACCTTTAGTCTTGTTCTCAGCTTACTTAATTGTAGGATCCTGTATCTTCGTGCCAAGTTCTAAGTGACATGGTGTGTGAGTGGGGACAAGTAAAGATGATAATCCTTGTGTTCAGAAGAAGAGCTAGTCAAAGGAAGAAATGTCGTTGTGATTCTTCTGCTCTGTCCTTGGGTAAAAGAGGAAAAGGATTCTAGAGCATCATGGCTGTGTATAGAAGGATAAACCATCTCTTCGGTCTGCTTGCATTGAGATTAGAGCAATATTGTGGGGATATTTCTATCTTCTGACTCTCATCATATTGTGCCTCTCTCTGACACCACGTGCACTTCCTATGGAAATAGATGTGACTGACAGACTGCCTCAGCAGGTGTCACCTATGAATGATGGTTTCAGTCCCATAAAAATCCCAGAAACATCTGATTACTCCCATTTTTAGCTGGTGTTTTATTAGGGCTTACCATATTTTTCTCTTCTCCTGCCCTGTGTCATTGAAAGCAGTAGGCAGAGATGAATCACCAGGAAAATTGGGGTCTGTTTAGTTGGAAGTGTGACAAGATGAAAGCTGTTATTCTGCATGACTATTTTACACAACATTTAACTAATCATATGATTGTTTCCTACCCATTTTTAAATATTTACCTCCACAAATGATGTTAAACAATGTGGCAATGTAGTGTGTAAATACTAATAATGTACTAATAAAAATAATAACATCTTTCTTATGTTTTTTAAGAATAAAGCTTTGAAATTATCGCTAGCTTAGTAGGAGTTGTCCCTTAAGTAGTGAGAGTTTCAAATTTTTGTTACAGAGTATTTTCATGTGGAGATACCTATTTGAGGACCTCATTGCAACAGCCACTTAAAAGTGATAACAATGTTTTTGCTTTGTAAGGACTGGATGAAAAGTTTCTGTAAGGGACAACTTTGATATAGCAATGTATAATCAGTTAATATTTTACCACGTTTACTTTTCCACCCCAGTGTGTAAATGGTCTACTCTAATGAGTATTGGCATCATTCTAACAGGTGAAATAATTGGTAGTTCAGTGAGATGCTTCTTCCATATTTGTTGCATGGCATAATGTAGTCTCACTCAGACACCTCCAAACTCATCTCAGAATTCCCATTGAGTATTCTTTTACTGGCTTTGTTATCCAATTTCACACAAGTCATAAAGAAAAGAGATTGCATCAGACCTGCTTTCTGAAAAGGGCAAGGCTCTTTAAGTGATCTCCTCTTAATGTCTACTCCAGCTGTTTTTCCTAAGAGTAGGAGAAAATATTAGAACCTCTACCACTTGTGAAACTTGTTATTTAGAAAGCCTATGAAGGCCTCTTCACAAGTGGGATAAAACCCCCCAAACATTTCCCGTGCCTGAGTGCTGTGTGTTAGTGTGTTGTACAGGACTCCAAAATGTGGAGAGACAAAATAAATGCTCTGGAGAAGAGCTTCTGTTGGACTCTGATCCATTGATGCACACATGCCCAAAGAATGTTTAGTCCAGCACTGCCCACAACTCAGCAACATCTGCAGAACTGAAGCACTTCAGCCAGTGTCTTCCTTAGAGATTCATTGTTACATAATGTCTTTCTTCCTTGCCGTCTCCCTTGTAACCTAGCAAAGACTTCAGACTTCATCTGCAAACCTGGTGTTTTCTGAATCTGCCTTGAAATCTGTAACTGCCTTTGGGATTTTAGTTGGCATGTGGTCATAGAATCATTTTGTTTGGAAAAGACTTCAAAGATCACTTCAGACCACTAACTCAGCATTGCCAAATCTACCACTAAACCATGCCCCCAAGTGCCACATCTACATGTCTTTTAAATACCTCCAGGGGTGGTGCCTGAAGCATTCCCCTCAGCAGCCTGTTCCAGTGCTTCAGTGCAGTCCCTGGTACAAACACCTGTCAGTCCATCTTCAGCCTTGGACTGTCCCACTCCCAACTGCGTTGCTCCTGGTAGCAATGTCTTCATACAAAGTACCTTTTTCAAGTGCTGCATTCAGTTTGACACAATAGCCCGGTGTATTGGCCGCCTTTCTCTTCATCCACCTCAACTGACCAATGGCAGAGAACAATATTCCACAATCATGTAGGCGATTGCTTATGTTGATATTAAATAGACTTCATCAACAGTAAGTTTCCTTCTTTTGCAAAGGCCTCCTTTAAGCCTAACAGTCTGCAGGACTCCCAAGAATCCTTTTGCACAGTGCCACACAGAAGTCCTGCTGATGGCCTGTGCGCTGCAGAAAAAAAACTCTGGTCACTGTGGGATGTCTCTTTTTGAATTGCATTGTCTCTGGATATGTTCTGGTAGCTTCCTTCTTTCCCTTTGATTTCCTGCCCAGAAGGAACTGAAGTTAGTGGTAGGTGTTCCATCTTTGCTTTTTGTAGCTGCAGAAGCTGAAATTGTGTGACTGTGCAGATAATGCTTGCAAGAGCTCCTCATCTCAGGTGCTTCAGCTTACACGTGACATGGGGAGTAACAGATGCCAATCCAGAACTCTTCTTTCTCTATTTTTTCCAACTGATAATTTCTATTCTTTAAGGAGATGGTGTCATGGTACATTGCATATACACTGAATATTTCAATAGCACCAAGATATATAACAAGTTCTTGTTCGAGTAGTTGTTTTATTTAGTTGAAAGGTATGGAACTTCTAATAAGATTGAAATTTCAAGTTGTAGATTGCTAACATTTCATAATGTATCATCTGCTATCTCACTGATTTCAAAAGACAATGTTATCTCTAATCTAAAGTAACTCCAGTTATTCTTAATGTCACCCACAGGTAAAATGTTCCAGTCTCCAGATATCACTCTTATTGTAGAGTTCATATTTATGTTTTATAAGGAGAAACCTATTGATTGGCTTCTGGACCATATCCTCTGGGTGAAAGTGTGTAACCCTGAGAAAGATGCTGTAAGTTTGTTTTTATTATAAAGCTTCTAAAATGTTTTCAGTATGATGAATGAGTTGATTTTTGTGAGCTGAAAGACAGCATAATGTACATTATGGTTACTGCATGTTCTGGAAGAGTCTTTCTTCCTGCCAAGATTTTTATCTCAAAAAGAACTTCAGAGAGACAATTCTCAGGTGCATCTTAACTGTTATTGGTTCAGATTTTGGAGATGGGTGAAGTAAGGATGAAAAGCAAAAGTCTAGTTAGATTCTATGTGTAACAGTGCTAAAATAAACTTGTACATGTAATCACCAGTGAGGTCTGCAGAATGTCACTGCTTGGATAGCAGTCTTGGAAAAGGTTCCAAATGGGGAATAAACTTCAGATTTTGGTCCTTTGTTTCTCAAGTAACACCCTTGCTGAAAGACTGAATAAATGGATTCTGTGCAAGAACCCTGAACAGCACTATATTTGTACAGCAGTCTTGGTAGATTTCCAGAATGAAAACAAGAACTGGATAAATAGGCCTAGGTTCTTACCTTGTGTTGGTTTATACTAATGTGTTGTTTTGTTTTTGTTTTTTATCCCACCCTTACTTTTCCCCCCCACTATTTCAGAAACATTGTGATCGACAGAAATCTAACCTACGGATACGCTTCAGGCCTTCTCTTTTCCAGCATGTTGGCCTCCACTCTTCTCTAGCAGGGAAGATCCAGAAACTCACAGTTAGTAGACAATATTTCCCTTCCTTTACAGAGCAGGCTGATTAAATGAAAAACATTGTGGCAATGAAGAAAACAGGCCTTTTCTTGTTGTTTTGCATTTTCAAGCATGATGTTCCTTGTTCCAGCTGGAATTAAATCTGATACAGACTGGTTACTATAAAGTAGAAGTGCTAGTCAAGCTTATTGATGTGGATTTTTGCTAGGGAATATTTTTTATTAATTTTTTTACTTTAATGGCATGTCCATCTTACTTATCAGTACAAGATGTGGTGCACCTAAAATGAGTAACGCATTCATTTTCCATTTTCTGCCAATGTTTGTTTTAAATGTAACCACTTGGGAAAAGAACATAATAAACAAGGTTGTCTGACCAGCATCATGTTTGTCTGTCTTTCAATTAGGATAAAGACTTCCTGAAACCATTACTGCATAAAATCCACGTGAATCCACCTGCAGAGGTTTCGACATCTTTAAAAGTCTACCAGGGTCATACCCTAGAAAAAACCTACGTAGGGGAAGATTTTTTCTGGGCTGTCACACCAGTTGCTGGAGATTATATTCTCTTTAAATTTGACAAGCCAGTCAATGTAGAAAGGTTAGTAAATATTTGCTGTTGGTCTCATATATGAAGTTGCTTTGTGCCAAGAATGCTTGAAGATAGAATTTGGGGCTGTCATTATAACCGAAAGTGAAATGGTGTAGGACATTTGGAGTTCAGCTGAAACTGTGATCATTACTGTCTTCCCTCTAATTCTTCTTTGGTAAATTTTGTCTTGCTTTTTAAATTTTTTTTTCCTTTAATCTGGAGCCCTTTTGAAAAATGCAATGCATAACCAGTGTTTCTCTGACACAGAGAACTTAAAAGAAGCCAACTTGGTTCTATGTCTGTTTGGTTAGTCTGCTTCTAATTACAGAGCAATTGTACAGCATGGTATGTGGTACAGTATGTTGTGCCCTGTGGCCTTGGTCCCTTGGTTGTCTAGATCAGAAATCTTGCCGGAGCATGTAAGGATGTCCCCAGACCTGAAAGCTGGGAACTCTGAAGGGTAATAATTTTAAGATGTAGCTTTAGGGCTTGAAAAAAGTCACTCTGCTAAGATTCTGAATTGACTTATTTAAAAAATATTAAAATGCAAAAAAGAAAGGGTGTGTGTGCTTTCAAAATACAGATATCTGAGATTTGTTGGAGGACTAAAGGTGACTTTTTTAAACTACTGGTCAGATTAATTAAGGATAATAGAGTTAGCACTGTAAAGATTAGTCATCCTTTAGTTTTATTGAGACTCATTTGCGGCTTTGCTGGCTACTGTCTCGACAACATAGTAATCCAAGATGCACAAAATACATGGTTTATTTAATGTCTATTTAAGTGTTGTTATGGCAGTGGATTCATTTTCTCCTTACTTCACACACCTTGTGTGTTCTTTTTATGCCAGTAACTATAGCCTGGTAGAACAAAGTTTCTTTGAATTAATTTGACTGGATGTTTTTCTTGTGAAGGAGCCCTTTTTGCTGTCCTGAACTGAATCCAATTAGTCAACTTGTGTACCTTGGTACATAATCAAAGGCTAAGTCTTCACCTTGGCTTAGCACAACAGTGAGGATCAGTAGTTCCCTTATTACTATGTTGTTCCAAACTAGTCTGACCTATGAAACTCAAGGTTGTTGGTAGAGATGTTAGATTACTCTCTCAGTTGGTTGCTATGCTTTATGACTTTGCTGGTTAGCTTCCTGAGGTGCATGTGTTGAGGAGCATAATTGCCTTACTTCCTTAGATTAAAGGCAAAATATTTATTCTGCTCCAATAGTTCAAAAACCACATTTTTTGATACCTGTTGCCTTAATGCTGAAGGGAACTAGGGGAATGAGAAAGTACTAACTATCTGTGTAAGAGGTGGAAAAATAATGTTCATTGTTGTGCCCTGGAAAATTGTGGCCAGGGGAAGTTACATCTACCTGCTGTATTAAGAACTGTCTTAGCAGTAAAGGATTATATGTTTGGGTTTTTTGGGGGGAAGAAATGGGGGTTTTCAGGGTCTTATTTGGTTTGGGGTTTGTTTTTTTGGGGGGGGGAGTTGTTTTGGTTTTTAGGGGGAATGTTGGTTTTAGGGTGGTTTTTTTTGTTTTCCTTGTAGTTTTTTTTGGGGGGGTTGTGGTTGTGAGTTTTTTTTGAAGTTTTTTGGTTTTCTGGGAGTTTTTTCTTTGTTTTTCAGGGTATTTTTGTTTGATTTGGTTTTTTGTGTGGCTGTTTGGTTTTGTGGTTGTTGGTTTTGATTTTTCCTAGGTTTTTTTGTTATTTTTATTTATTGAAGAAATGCATTTTAGTTTTAGAAGTAAGGAAACATCTTGCATTCTGTTGCTTCCTCAAGGGAAGTCCACAAGTTAGAATTATGCTACCTAGTCAGCTATCATTGCAAGCCATTTCAAAGTTCATTATGAATTTTAGCTTCTATTGCCACAGGGTCCTCAAAAATACAGTATGTTGCCTTTCTGAAGTCAGTGACTGATTAGATTTACAGATGTTGTAATTTCAAATTGTTGGGGACTTCTTTTGTTTGTCTGCTTAACTTGAGCAGCAGCTGCAGAATTTGGCAGGTGCAGATCTAGTAGAGCAGTGGAGTTTCCTGATATTTCAAGGATGCTTCATGAGGCAGTCAAAAATAAAACCATGAGTGGCAGGTTGTAACACAGAAAAGGGACTGAGCATTAGGAAGACTTACCTGGTGGGGAAATGCATCTGATGATGGGAACTAAGAGTAGAAAGCACACTTTTGATAGCGATCTTGTGTCTGTGAAAAGATGCAACAGGCTTTTTCTTTTTTTTTCTTTCTTTTTTCTCTTTTAAGTAATAGAAAAGCTCTTTGAATTTAAAGGAAATGATGTCTGCCAAGTCAGTTTGAGGTGTAACGGCTTAGTAACTCCCATAATAAATTTGTGATGAAGAAGTTTTTTAATGGAAGTACTGACCACAGCTCTGACTGAATAAATGGCACATCTATTACACTGTGACAGAGCACAGACTTGTTCCTGTAGTTTATTTTTCCACACCAAATGTTTTGCTGAACGGAATTTGAGTTTTCTGCAGTTCAGTAATTAGCTTTCATGAAGTTTTTAAGTATTTAATTTTTGAGATTTGAGAATATTGTCAGGGATAACACTGGCAAGGATCTCTTAATAACTTAAAGTGAAAACTGAGCTCACTTCACTGAGCAGAAAGTACATTTGTACCTGTTTTATGCAAGATGTGGCTGGCAGATTCCTGCTGAATATTGAACAGTCAAATAGATGGTGCTTGTTCTAAACCATACCTGGAGAACAGGGATGTGTAAATTGAAACATTCTAATGCTTACTTTAGTAATAGCTCTTGTACTGAAGCTTTCTAGGTTTTTTCCAAGGAAAAGTTCTCCAGCCAAAACACTGAAGTCCCTTAATAGTAATCTAGGGTCTCATCCTTTGCAATAGGAAAATACATACATTTCTTTCAGTAGAAAATCCTTGAGAAGGAAAGTAGATTGAAGGATGTTCCTTTTAAAAAAAAATTGCACAACAGTGTTGAAAGTATGGTTTAGTTTTGGTTTGTTGGGTTGGTTGGGGTTTTTTTTAAATAAAGGGATGGACTGTTTTCTAAATGCTACATTGTAAAGATGAGAAATACTGAATTTTTGTTTCCTCAGGTTGTTACATAATTATTGAATTTCCACTTTGCTGTTTTGGTATGTACACTGCTGTTCCAAGCACAGATTTAACTGTTAAAACTGACAGTTATATTTAAGAGTTTCTTTATGAACCAGCCAAAACACATCTGAGAAAGACATTCCATTGCAGCAGTTAAGTGATACTGGTGTCCATCATAATCACAACCATTTCTTTTTTGACTAAGTTTCAGAGTCCACCCTATAGGTGTGGTTGACATAAATCTGATGTTGTTTTCAAAGAACATGTGCATTAATAATTTTGAGAAAGCCCTTGGAACTGCATAACCTATGTCTGTTTCAATTAGATTATGTTTACACTTGTCAGCTTTTCTGCAATAGGAATTTAGAATGGATATTTTTAAAAAGACTTTCAGGTTTGCTTCAGTATAAATGGATTTCAAACGCTGATCTTTATTTTAAAAGAAAAAAGCTTCAGGAAAAGACAAGTATGTATTTTATACTGTGGAAAAAAAGAAACACTAAAAACCAAAACTCACTCCAACCTCACTAGTATACATGTATAAATTTGCTTTGTATTTTTAAAATATAAGGCTCATTGTTTCTTGTATGTAACTGCTTCACAGAATCATCAAGAGCAGAATCACTGAGAAGAGACCTTCAAGGTCATCTAGTCCAATCATCAGCCTAGCACCCCTTCAACCATATCCCTAAGTGCCACATACAGTTGCCTCTTGGAAATTTCCAGAGATGGTGACTCCATCACCTCCCTGGGCATTATTCCAATGCCTGACTGCTCTTTCAGTGAAAAGAGTATCTAGTATCTAATCTGAACCTCCCCTGATGCAACTCAAGGCCACTTCCTCTTGTTCTTTCCACTGAGACATGGTAGAAGAGACTCACCCTCACCTGGCTCCAACCTCCTTTCAGGCATTTGGAGAGAGTTTGAACCTCCTTTTCTCCAGGCTAAACACCCCAGCTCCCTCAGCTGCTCCTCACAGGACTTGTGCTCCAGACTCTTCTGCAATACTGCTTCGTAGTGTTAATTGGAATATTTTCAAAAGGATTAGCAGTTTCCATTTTTTAGGGGAGGGGCAATGTGTTTTAGTTTGTGGTGCTGGTTTTTTTTCCTTCCTCTTCTCCCCCCTCACTGCTCTGAACTCTGTAGTTGCCCCATTGTTGGCTGGTCTCTCATTTTAGCAAGTTACTGAGTAGTCATTGACTATTGACATTGACTATTAATAAAGTGATTTTATAAGGTACAAGTTGCTGACTGGAATTTCAGTTTTAAAGTGAAATCTTAATACTTTGACAAACCAGCTTGTAGATTACATTTACTAGCTTCTGCTCTGATCTTGGCATAGATACTGGATGTGCAATATTTGAGACTATTAATCTAATTTTCTGTATTGTTGACATTGGAATCACAGGGAATACATGATGTTAACCTCACTTATATTTCCCGTGGCATGTTCTCACAAAACAAAATTAATAATCATGCAAGAAAATATATATTTGATTATTTAAGCTAGAAAATCAATGTATTGAGTGTGAATAGTATCTTGTTGGGCCACTGGTAACTAACCATATACATTATTTTGCCTGCTTTGAAATTATTATGACAGTGCTGAAAAACACCTGCCTAAAAAGTGACAGATGGGTGGCTCATATTTTGGAAAGGAAAATAAAGGCACCTTTTTTTAGAGGCAGGTTCTCTAGCAGCGAAAAATAAAATGAACTTCTTTTAAGTACAAAAAAGTTACAAAAGAAGTATCATAGCAGTCACTCTTACTTGTATCCAAAATGTAATAAATTTTCCATCCTATGGGATGCAAGTCCTCCTGTGGCTAGAGAAATACAAGGTCAAATGCATTACAACGGAAAAAAGACTTTCTAACAGCTTTCCAAAACTGGAAATGGACCTTCCTCATCATTTGCTTTTGCAGTTACAACCACTCAAAACCTAGGGAACTGCAAAATTGTTTTGGTTTTAGATGAGTACAGCAGTGACTTGACTGATGTATAAGCTGTTCTCCGTTCATAATCGTTCAGTGTAGAATCTCCCCTTCAGTCCAATACATTAAACCTTTTATGGGCAGTTTTAGCTCAAGAACCATGTAAGTGTACACACACAGAGTGTATGATTTAGAAGTAATCTTTAATTCTGATTCTAAATGTATATGCTGTTAAAGTGCAACACCATTTTATTAAGCTTGTAATGGTCATGTCATCTGATAGGAAATATTTGAAAATCTCTGAATGTATTATTTTAAATATTTAGGTGTTTGTCAGTACATTTCAGGTGGGATAATACTTTTAGTGTACATAAAAGAGAATTTGAGGACTTTGGTTTCTCTGTTTATGTAAGCCTCTGTACTAATGAGTAGAACATCCTCAAATGGATGCACTGACAGCAGGGATTTGGCAGGCAGGCTCCCAGGCACTGATATTGTTTGCTCCGGGCATGGAATTCTGCCCATAACAATGAGGCAAGGACTTTGTATGAAAAGGGAAAAAAACCTCAAAGTATGGATCAGAGACAGAAGAAGAGAGCTGCCTAAGCCAAGGACATGCTGCTTCTTCCTTAATGGTACTAATATCCAAGATTTGTGTATTTGGCTGTGTTCCTGGATTTATAGTTCTTAGTCAGAAATCTTGGAGGCTTAATGCTGTTGCCAAAATGTTAGATGTCTAATGCCACTTGAGATACTCTAAAATACTTCACGTGACTTCCAGAAGGACTGGAGTCTCTGAGATGTCATAATTGCATCTTTCTGGCCTGTGATGAGGTCACATACCTGAGTGCAATCTCAAATGGTGGCAAATACCCGTGTGTAATAAAATTAAATGGAGTTATCTGTGCTTCCCTAGCCAAGCTGGACGGATAAAAAATGTTCATGTGCATACACCCACATGTATACATGCACACATACATCTCACTGGATTAAAAATTCAACAGAAATAACCTTGTAAAAGAACAATCAATCGCCTCCAGCAAAAACAAACAAAAAAAGAGTTTTTTCTGAATTGGAAATTATAACAAGAAGATGGAAAAGCTCCCACTACATTGCTTACCTAGTGTGAGTATTTGGCAGATGCATACATATATATATATATAGACTGGAGGAATTACACTTTCTTTGGAAGTATAAGCAATTTTTTCAAATGATTCAGTAAGAAACATGAAGAATAGGAGAATAAATTGAGCTTGAGAGAAGGACAAGAAATTACTCATCTTCTTGTTTGTGTTTTGCATGAGGAAATAGTGCATGGTTAATACTGGTTTCCAGTGACAGTAGAATAACACTTCCTAATTAGGATTCTGAGAAAGTGACACAAAGGAGGTAGATTAGTTTTCTTTTTCCACATTTGCATCCAGTGATCAAAAATGCTGGATAGAATTGGTGAATAATGACTCTTGCAGTGGATGATGGCATCTGTAGAGAGCCAAAAAATTGCTGACTGAATACTGCTTTTATAGAAATTCATGTTGTGCAGAATTAAAAATCCTTAGGCTGCATGTTGCTATGGATAATTTGTTCAAACGTGGAAGGAAACATTTCCTCTCTGCCTTCCTACCTATTTTCCTTTTCTGAAAATGGGATATACTAAAATACATCAGATTGCTAAAAAGAGACGTAAGGAGGATATGTGAAGAAAAGGATTTGATTCCTGATGTTTACAGAGCACAAATGCCTGCATACTTATATTCTTAGAATATTTTTGTTTAGTATCAGCTGAGATAACTCATTTCCTTCAAAACAAAATGCAGATATATCGACAGTGGATGTGAATTGTGCTGTTTAAAGAATCTTTGTATACTGTTTCCTTTTATAAAGCTGCCATAATTTACTAAGAAAATTGTTGCGTATTGAGTTCTATTTTTTAATTAGAACACTTAATTAAAACACTTTCTATAGATTAAGAAATAATTGGCACTTTATTTAAATAAAATATAAAAGTTTTTTTAACACCTAAAAAAAATCAAATTGGGTAGTAGAGAGAATAATAGTTTTTTGGGCCTAAATATGCTTCCATGTGAGAGAAAGAAGAGAGATACATCCCTTTATAAGCAAGATAGGAGAAGGGTAGAGGTGTATATAGTTGTTTTGGTTTTGTTTCTCTGAAAGCACAGCATTATGTAATGAAAAAATTTAGCTATTAAATGAATATTAAAAATAACAGTTCAGATTAATAACATTAGTTTGTCCATTTTCTGGGGCATGTTACAAAAGGTGAGAATCTTTCTGGGTGCTCACTGTTGGAGGAGTTCTGCACCTGAGTGTAGGCTTTTGAAGTACCCTAAGAGTTAACTGCATTGGCAAACTAATGGGATTTTTTAGAAGTATATTAATGATAATCACACTTCTGCCTTCCCCTCCCTTGGTGTGTTAGGATGTGCATGAATATTTGTTTCAGGTTATTGGCTGGGGGCTTTTTCCCCTCTATTTGTCTTGATTTTATATGTGTATCTAGCTCCATAGCAACAAGTCAACCTCTCAACTTGGGTAAATACTGAAGTCACTGAGTATGAAAACAGAAGTTTTCTTTGCAGCTTTGACTTTGCTCCATTTAGTCTGGTGATGACTGGATTTAGATTGGTGTTGGTTTTTTCTGTTTGTGTGTTTGTTTGTTTTTAAACCTTCAGTGCTTTTGAAATTTTGTGTATTTTTTAATGCTACATGAAATATTAATGCTTAGCATCCTCTTACTCTCATACCACATTGAGGTCACGAGCAGAATGTATGTGAGTTCACACATTTAATTATTTTGGGGTAGAGGGGAGGTTTGTCTCTGTGTTTGAGTATCTAGAGTAGCTGGTTATTATCTTTGACCTGACTCTTCAAAAAGACCCTGCCAGCAGAAAAGATTCTCTTAGATTCAGATACATTACTATTGTACTTAGCAGTTGTAAGTCAGAGTTACTTATCTCTGATGACTTTGATCAAAAATGTTCAATTATGTGCATGTTTGTACTTTGTAATTAAGAAAGTAATGAAGTAATATTCCATAAGGCAATAGTAAGGTTTAGTATTTTTAATTTGAGGTGAATTTGTGTTTGGTTGGGATTACTATATTTAGAGATCCATGGCTTTCAGAATTTTTATTTGAAGGAATAGTTCAGAAGGTGTTATGTTCAAGCAGCAGATAGACAAGGAAATCTTAGTGATTCTACCCAAAGAAAAAAGTAATTAGGAAGAAAAAAAGCATGTTTTTACTGTTTACATGGACTGTCAAGTGTAAATCCCAGGACAGGTGTCAAAATAATTTAGCAGTTGAAAACAAAGCTATTTCCAAGTCTTTCAGTATCCATATTGAGAAATACCTATCATAGTCTGAAAACCTTAGAATCATAGAATCATTTAGGTTGGAAAAGACATTTAAGATCATTCAGTCCACTTATAAACCAGTGTTTTCTTTTAAAAGAAAAAAAAAGGATTGGGCCAGACATCTTACTACTGGTGCAGGAATTAAATAAAAGGAAACACCCCCAACCTTATATAATACTATGGCTGTCAGCTGGATTACTCTACATTAGTGATTTAATGTCCTAATTTGAAGTCAGGTCCTGAAAATGACTCTCCGGTTTTTAGAAAAGTCTGTTTTACTTAAGAAATATCAGATGAATAAATGAGTTCATTAGGGGAACATAGGAGTTCGTTAGGGGACATAAGAGTCTTCCCCCCACCTGGGAATCATTCTCTCTCATCCAGTTAAATATCTAGTGTGATAGCAAGTTTGTAAAAATGGCCTTAGAGTGCAAAACCAAGAAGTTTGGGGAGGTAAAGACAGATTCCCTAAAAGCCATTTCAAGGATTTTGGGATGGGTGGTTTAACTGACGTTTGTTTCAAAATGAGTTTCACTCTCTCAACCCATTTCCAATGAATCTTCACTGGAAAATCTCCCCTGTCAGGAAAGCAAGTTTTACAAAAGAATAGCTAATGACACTTATTTTAGGAGCTGTAGAATACCTATTTGATCATAAGGTAAATTTTATTTTAAATTAATTTTTCTAATTGGTAAATTTTATTTCTAAAAAAATACTTATCATAGCTATGGTTTGACTGTGTATTTGTATTTAGGCTTCTGTCTTCAATCTGTGTAACTTTTAATGTCTAAGTAGGTGTTATCTGTCAAGTGTTGAAGCAAGACTCAGATATAAAAATATCCCTTCCTTTCTAAACATAATTTAAAATGGGACATGTGCATGTGTTACATTTGTGTGTGCATATGGATTAACAGATAGTTATAGAAAATATACTAAAATAGCAGGTTTGATTACATGGAAATCAGGTTTGATTAATTACTGCTCTAAATTGTCCTGGCACTGTGCCAACTTGTACTCACAAGTACAAGTATTGCCCTAATGGAGTGACAACTGCTGAGGGGAGGAAGCTGCATCTCAGTCTCAAAAGTGATAGCACAGTAGGAAAAATGGTTGGCTGTGGTTGTGTGCTTGTTTTTAAAAACAGGCAAACAAACCCAAATAAATAAATGACGACCCCTCTTAAAACAAATAAACAAAGCCCTCACTGTTACTGTTTCCCCCCTGCCCATCTTTTCCCCAAAAAACCTATCCAAACCTCTGAAGCCAATTACTGTTCACTGAGAGCGCAGTGATCGCAGATCACAGGGAGTTTCTTTGTGGATTTTTAGGTGTGTCTTCTCAGAACTAAGTGCTAAGGAAAAGCAGCATGTCTGTGATTTGGGTGGAGCATCTGATGGGAATACCTTAGATGACGAGTGTTTGATCACTTTAATTTTAAATTAAGTCTTCTTAGAATTTTCAGTGTTTTCAAGAGAAAAAATTCCCAGTACTGCTTAGGATACATGACAGACTAAGGAATGGCTAGTTAGATCTATTAGGTCAAAAGACAACAGAATGTACTTCTAGATTTCTGGTCAGCTTTCCTGAGTTTTGTTTTGCTTACAATTGAAATGTACAATGAACACATCTTCCTACAAAAAATAATTCATTGGGGGTTTTTTGGATGTTATTAATGTCTAGAAAAAGTCACAAGATTTGTCTTGGAAGAACTGTGGATATTCTAGGTAGCTTGTATACTTCGGAATTCACTAACCTTTACATTAAACTACAGTGTGGAAATTATTTTTCTTGAAACACATACAGTGCTGAGGCTTACTCAGTCCAGTCCTGTTTTGCAGTACAGTTGTGCAGTTCTGCTGAAACCTGTGCAATAGAAATCAGTGTGGCTTTCTTGTATCACAATGTGGGGTGTTACTCCTTTCCTGAGCCTTGGTAAAAGAAATGTTTTACGTGTGTGTGCAGTTTCTTAAAATACTTCTGTCATTTTGGGGTCACAGACATTCCTGAGCCAGGGTCAGAGCACTGTTTTCTTCTACTTGTCTTGTAGCTATGGAATATGGGATTAATGGCAGGTACTTAACCTGGCTTCAGATATATTAGATAAAGACAAACCGGAATTTCCATCTCTAACTGCATTTTAATAAATTGCAAATTGAGCTAATATTTGTAATTTTAATCAAGTGATAATCTCTGAACTAATTTTGTCTCTGGCTGGTGACATATTTAATGTCGAAGAGAAATTAACAGTAAGGACCATCTAAGATCCAAATGAAGAAAAATTTGAAATGTGTTGATAGAAAATTACATATTAATTTAAACACAATAAAAGTAAAATAGTCTTCTTAAAAGTGATATCTGAGTAGGTGTAAGATCTAATTAATTTATGACAGTAATCTGAATTAACTCTAGTCCACTAGAAAAAAATGGCAAGTAATGAACAATTTTCAAGCATTGTTTCCACCTAGTGGTAAAAAAATATTATTACTGGTTTACATAATACATATTCAGAATAACATGAAGTTCCTGTTATATATAAAGAAAGAGGAATTGAACTCTCTTTTGTAACATTATCCATACATGTGCAGTACTGCAAAAGCTGTTCAGAGTAGGATGGTTTTGATAATGTTTCAAACATACTTACTCTGTCCAATTAAAAAAAAATTAATTGCACAACTGAGTGAGGGTCTTTGTACAGGTTTAAAAAACTCCTTTTTATGTGTGTATACAGGTCAAAACCAGCCTTTTGTGGTTTGGGGTTTATCTTGTTCGATTTGTTTTTTGAGGAATTTTTTTTTTCTTAAATAGATCTGTCTTTGGAATAGAAGTTTGAATTCAGGTAACATGAAGGGTGTGGATGTGGGTTGGGAATTCCTGGCACAATCATCAATGAGATTTTGCAATGAGCCATGGTGGAGAGATGGACTTGGGAAACACTCACCTGGCAAAATACTGACTTGGCTAAGTTCCCAGAACTGGTTCAGAATGGATCTTCAGAGTTCATCCTGTGGGCACAGGGAGAAGGTGACGTGTGCTGGGGAGAGGCTAAAGGAAGGCAAAGCTCCTGCTTCTGGAGGTGATACCAGTGTGTGCCAGGCAATAATGACTACAGCTTTGTGTAATGCAATCTGGGAAGAGCAGATAATGCAAACTCCCTTCCTCTGTAAAACACTGCCCAGCTACTCTTCAGCAACTGAAAAACGTGACCCCTTCCAATTGCAGTAATATGTGAAACCATCTTAGCCCCAACTAATGTAGGCCCAGTAAAAAAATTATGTTTATCCTTGTAACATCTGTATATGACAATTAACATGTAAGACAGTAACACAGCTGATTCTGACTGATGTATGTAAACTGTTGTTTTTTTCCTTTTCATTTATAGGTACTTGTTTCACAGTGGCAATCCAGAGCATCCAGGAGACATACTGCTAAACACAACTGTAGAAGTTTTGCCTTTTCAGGTATGAATTTTTTTGATTTGTGTCTTCTCCATTACAGGATAAAAGCAAAGTCTCTTTATTGACCTTTTTAACAGGGTGAGGAGACATAAATGCTTCTTTCAACTTTATGAACTTGATGTTCTGATGTTCTCATACTTTTCCTTCTTTTAATTGGCTATGTTCACAGAAGACTATTGTAACTATTCAGACGTTCATTCAGGGTGCAGTCTGCACAAGTGCTGTTGGTAATTTGGAGGTGAACAAGGTCATTTTTTTCCAGTTCATTGCTACTATTTAAAACAAAAAAATAAACAGTCTTCCCTCTCCTGTGTATTTTGGGAAATGGGAAACCTAAATCAATCTGCTTTTTGACTTAGTAAGAAAGTCTTAGTTCAGGGATTGACACACATCCAAGCCCATTAGATACTGAAATACATAAGATTTTTAAACAGAGTTTGTATCTTTCTCCTGAATTTTTTGCCCCATAAATCAATTAGTTACCACAGGAGAGCACTACATTATATAAAGTATATTCCTGTTTGAAGTCAGATGGTATGGGTTCTTTTCTTCAACTAGGTATTACAGCTAACTATATATATATATCACAAAAGTCTGAGAGGATTAAGATATGACTTCAGACAAGTTTATTTTATTTAATATTAAAATGGCAAAGTATCTCTATCTTCTCCCATATACCTGGTGTAGAAATTTTGAAATCTATGCTGAAATTGCCATATGTTGAATATTTTTTTTTTACTTTCTTTTTATTTATTTTTTTTAAAGTAAATAATCATGGAGAAGTTCACCTTCAGCCAAGGAAGGCTCCAGTCTGCCTCCCTTGGAGCAGGCAAAAATAGGAAATTCTTAGTATCCTCATCCTTAAAAAGAACTTTGTTAGTTTAATTCTAATTATACAACATGACGTGTGATATTTTAAGATCCGAGGGGTTTGTTTCCCAAGACCTGTGGAAATACATTCAAGCACAAAAACAGCAGCAGCCCTCATTTCATCTAAGCCCAAGATACAAGAATGCACAAGATAATGAGCAAAAATGTGCATCAGGCATATCTTTTTTGGCTTTACTCAGCTGTTAAATGTCCATCAAACTGGAGCATCCCTTAAGGGAGTAATGCTACAGAGGTTCTATTGCTATTGATGCTATTTGGGGAAAAGGTAAACAGAAAATTCTGCATCTGGCCTGTTCTTAAGACACTGGTGACAGCAGAAAAGCACAGACAGCAGCTGTGAGGACAGCAGCTCCTGAGGGCCTGTTTCTCCACCCTGGACATCAGTAGAGCTAGAAGTCTGTTCAGGTATTTTAACCCTGATCTTCCTTAAGCAGAACTCAGGAAAACAAAAAGCAACCCTTAGAAACCAGAGTGCCCCCAGACTGGATTTTTCTGGGACTCAAGCAGCATACCAAAAAAAACCCTTAAGAAAACCTGTAATAAAAAACTGCCCCAAACACCCAAATATCAACCAAAAAAAACCCTAAAACACTTGCCCCCCAAATAAATAAAACAAAAAAAAATCTCCCCCACTTTTTCAGCCGCCTCACTTCAAAACAGTAATTTAAAAAAAAAAAAGCTGATCAATTGAAACTCTGTTTTGTCAAGCATTTTTAGTTAATTCCTGGGAAATTCTTGGAGTGGGTCTTTCAGTATTGGATCATGGTTGTAATTTTCAAGCTGTGTTTCAAGCTCTGCTCTACTTTCTTTTTTTTGTGCTTATTAAAAATACTTACTGATCCCCATCCATATTAGTGAGGCAGTGATAATTGCAGTGCTTCCTTCGCTGGTCTAATGGCTTTCCATCTCACCCAAAGTCTTAGATCAAAAAGTAAGCTGTAAGTTTTCATTTGTCTAAGAGAGAAAGCTCTTGTTAAGTCATAGAAGAAGGCAGGATCCTACCTTTGCTTTTCTCCTACTTTGTATGCCAGTATCTGCTAAGTATTCTGTTCACGTGGCAGTTACCATGCAAGTTACATGGGGCACTTAGAGTACTTCTTTTTTCTCCTTTGATGCCAAGTATTGTTCAGTTCTAGAGCATGGCTGCTTTTTTTTTTTTTGTGTTGGCTTGTCTAAGGCTATAAATAACTATATTCCAGGCTGTTTCTTAATTATTTGGAAAAAATAGATGCTGAATATATAAGAAAAGTGCACACACATTTGTCTTTCTCTGGCAAAGTCATATGTCAAAATAAATGATCTCATTTATGCTTCGTTGTTCCAGAATGAAGAACTTGTATTAAGCAAAGAAACCAAAGACAAACGCTTAGAGGATGGTTACTTCAGGATAGGTAGGTAACAGTAGGAAAAAAAACGTGTATTCTTACTATTGCAACTATTAAAGACATCTTCATTAAAACTAAACCAAACCTAACCTGAGTTTTGATCATTCATTTTTGGGTACATGACCCGGTAAGCTTTACTTAATATTGTGTCCACTATGTCTTTTCAGAGACTGATGTACTAAACAGAGATCTCTTGTGACTCTTAGTTGTAGTGCAGCCACATCCAACTTTTCTGCCAGGACTGATCACCTGGATTATAGTAGAGGCATTTCCAGGTTGTGTTAGGATCACCTCCTCTATCCTGTGACTGCACAAGTACTTTGGTGTGAGCTTGGCCTGGATTTGAACTCACCCTACAGACAATTGGCTGTCTCTTCGTAGGATGAGAGTGGCATTTCAACAGCTAAGTGGCTGATGGGGAAGGTGCCTGGATACAGGTTGTCAAGGAAGAGAAATTTTACTCATGGATTTTAATTAGTTGCTGGACACAGCTTGGGCAATCCTGTTATAATGGAAGCACGGGGTTTTTTTGTCATAATTAATTACAGTTGTTTTCTATATGGTTTAACTGTAAAGTCTGACTGGGCTTTTAAATTGAATTCTTACTCATCCTAATATAATTGAAGATGCTTTATATAGGAATATGTTACATATAAATTGTATCCCTTGTCCTTAATCTTCTCTGAAAACACATAAGCCAAAGGCATCATGTTTAGTTCCATGACATTAAATGAATATCTGTACCAAAATCTTTACAGAGTTGGAGGTGTTAATGCCTTTAAACAGCTTCAAAGCTTTTATTCTTATGTGCAGTCCTGTTCAGATTGGTGTGTGCTGATGATGTGCCCCATACTGTTTGCTGCTGCAAAACTGGATCTGATGTTAAAATTCCTCACTACCTTTTGTTTTGAGAATGATTATGGTTTCACCTGTGAATTGTGATACTCCAAATACATTTTCTGGACTTTGTACTTCAGTTTGTTGAACAGGACTTAACCGAATGTACTTTTGCTTCTTTTGCAGGGAAGTTTGAAAATGGTATAGCTGAAGGAACAGTTGACCCCAGCCTAAATCCTATTTCATCATTCCGGCTTTCAGTGATACAAAATTCAGCCGTTTGGGCAATTCTGAATGAGGTAAGATGTGGCAGAACATTTAAAAACATAACCGGTGAATGGGAGATTTCTCAATTCTGTTTTGAAGCTCAGACTTTTGGCTAACACTAGTTACCTCTTATTACTGAGAAATATAATACATTAAACCATGACTTATTTTTTCTGATTCTCTGTTTCAGATTCATATTAAAAAGATTACAAACTGATCATGGAAATCTGCTTTAGAGGAAAAAGAAAGAATCCTTGAAAACTCTTCCTATAAAATCTGACATCCTTAGCAAGTCACAAATTGAAAATACTGAGCATGCACCTTATTCCAAATGTTGTTCTTTTTCACTTGAACTCTACCTCTTGTGAAATCTACTGTAGATGAGAAGATTGTATTTACCCCTTCTTATCTGATCCATCCAGAAACTGATGTTCCACACTGATAACATTCGTCCGAGGCCCAAGTCGTCCTCCACTGCAATGTGACTTTACCATCTTATGGTTACAGAAGCCTGCTATGCTTAACCTTTACTATTTTGATAGTATAGAAATATAGAGTTGTACATATTGTTACATTCCTTGAAGAAGAAAAAAATATAATTATTGTTAAATAAGTTTTATGAAGGGGGTACTTTCGGAGTTCCATTTATTTTCTATAACAAGAACCCTCTTTTATAGACTGTCAGGGATATATATGAAAAATGTTAGGGATATTTAATTTATTAAAATAATTTGAAAAGTACATATTTTTATGCAGTAAAATTTTAAATTGATATAGTTTTTTTATGAATTCTCTAGTTTAAGTTATATCTTTCTACATTTTTCTTTGGAGATGCAAACATAAATTAATACCATGTTTCAAATATACTGCCATGTTTAAAAAAACAAGATTAAGTTTCTAAATTATGTAGTTTTATACACACAATCTGAATGATGTTCAGAGGCATAAACAGTTCTGAAGAGCATTATTCTTTGGGGCTATGAAATTCCACTATGTACAGTTTGTAGCCACATAAAAAGCATGTTGAAATGTCTTGTTTCATATTATGTACTAAATCTGCAGTGATTTTAGATTGAATCCATTGCATTTTAGAAGAATTTTTTTTTTACACCAAACCAGTTCTTTCTAAAAATATTTGTAAACATTTCCTAGGCTGAACAAATTCATTTTCTGTACTGAAAAAAATCATTCTCCAGCTTTGCTTTGGAGTGACAAGAAGTTACCTTTTATCAAAAGAATGAACAGTAGATACATTTGATCTACAGAGGTCTCCTTTTAAAAAGTTCTGTTATTGCAATGTTTATTTTGGATACATTAGTGAGTAGGTACAGTTTATTTTCATCCTTTCTTCAAGAACAAGGTCTTAGTTTGACTCCTTTATGGATCAGTGTGGTAACTCGCACTAACTTTATAGCAGGAACTGAATTTGGCCTCAAGTTAGTACCCTGCCTTTTTGTTTCAAGGGAAACAACAGTGATCTTAAATGAATCAGAAATTCGGTCAGGAACAGAATGTGATCTGGATTACAATCAGAGTGGAAACGTTGCAGTACTAATGCTGCTGCTTTTCTTATGAGTCCTTCTGCTTAGGTGCTTATGTGTAAGGACTCAGGCATGGGAAGATTTCAGTAAGTCAGAAATGGCCAGGATAAAGAGAGGCAGGAATACCATAGGAATGAAGTACCTGATTGACATTGGAGGGAGGCATCCACGCTGGCTTGGGTATTCTCAATTGTGCTGCGAACCAGCCTCCTGGAACTGACATCTCAAAACCTGGCCAGCTTTCCCTGTGGAAAAAACCACTCTGCTGCCCCCAACACAGAATCATAGAATCAGTTAAGTTGGAAAAGACCTTTAATGTCTTTGTGATTGGGGCACAGATGCACAAAACCTGCTGCAGGTTCCCTGACCTTGAATTTGTACTTCATCATTAAAGTTCAGCTGATAGATTTGGTCTCTTTCACGACATGTTTATAAGGAGCAGGAGCCTAAACCTGCCTCTCCGGCACTGCAAGCCCTCACCACTGGGTTAGAGTGTCAGCCTGTCTTCTCTTCTGCCTTGTTGGAGAATTGTGCCATAGCTTTGACAGTTCAGCAATACTCAAGTTGAAGAACTTAACTACTACAGATTGTTGTACAGATTAGCTATGTTGTTTGGGAACACAGGGAAGACAAGATTTGTACACAGAGTAAGACCTTCTGTTTAGACTGACTGGTATAAGTTCTAGAAAAGTTAAGATACTAGGCAGACCTTGTTTACTTTTCCTGATTGCATCAGGTAATATAAATAAAATGTTACTTGGAAAGCTTGTGTTGCCCACAAAGACTGTGGGCATAAGCTAAGCACTGGTCACATAACTGGAGCTTATTCTTGGATTTTGGAATGTGGGTGACTAGGCTCTGGATCCTGTGTGACTTTAGCCTATTGTGGTGCTACAGCCCTGTTTGTTTCCTGTATAATGCCCTGCCATCAAATTACTGACATGCAATGGCTTTTTATCACACATTAGCTAGCAAAGGTCTGAGAGAGTATTTAGGTTTTCTTCTCAGCTGTGTCTGTGAATGAATGATGCAAGTTATTTAAACTGGGGTTATTTATTACAATCCAGACTGCAGAAATACATTAGATATTGCAGTTTCTTAATAAAATTAGTTTTGCTGAAAGTGACCTTTTCCCTTTTTTCAGGAGTCCAGACGTTTACTGGTACCACTTATTTAAGAACGCTGTGTGCTTATTCTCAAAGCATCACTGTTCCTGATGTTTCACAGTAGTTAAGATGAAACACTGCTAATATATTTAAATACATAGAACCTGCATCATCTTGACTGCAAGACTCTGGTTCGTAGTATATTTAGTTTTCAAAAATGCTGAGAAGAAATTTATCCAAGACAACAAATTAACTAGTGCGTGGTAAAATGTGGGTTGTTTCCTAAAGATTGGTGCATTTTTATTATGTCGTAGTAGCAGGATTTGAAAATACTCTGCTTTAATATTTTCAGTATTCCTGAGTTTATAGGCTCTCTAGATAAATGTGCCACATTAATACAAATTATATTTCATAGATCCAGGTAAATTCAGAGCCGGTGTAATCAGGTACTTCTGCAAATTTGCTTGGAAATTTTGCTGAGAAATAGAAAAAGCAAGGAAAATATTTTCTATCTTAATTATTTCTGCAGACATCTATTTTGGGCTTTGTACCTTTAAATTCCAATCCCTGAATCAAGCTAAAGTGATGCAAGTCTCCTTCCTGGAAGTATGGTGAAGTAAGAACACTTGGGCTGTTTGGCACATCAGCTTTTAGCTTGGGCACACTTTGTGACTGGGTCTACACCAGTGGGGCCAGCGTGTCCTGCACATCTCCATTGTAAGGGACAGTATTACCATAAGAGATCTTAAACAGCATCTTAAGCCTACTACCTGGTTTTGGGGAGTTTTTCCCTACATTTATTCAATTTCAAGTTATTTTTGTTACCTTAAAAATCCTCTTGAGGCCACTGAATCTTACAGTTATCCAATAATGGAAAGTGTTTCAAAATAAACTGCACTGTGCTATGCTCCTGTTAGCTCATTCTGGTGCTGTTTAAGCTTCAGAAAAGCAAACTTTTGTGAAACCAAAGGCATAGCCAGAAACCTTCATTATCTGGGCAAATGAACTTCTTATACTGGATGCCAAACAGACTGGCTGATGCTAACACTTGCTCTTCTGAGCTGATCAGGATTGCTTGGGACCAAGGAAACACAAGACTGTCAGTATAATCTTGTTTTGCTCCTTCAGTGGGTCATCCTACTGAAAACTTTGTAAATAATGTGAACAGGATGTGAAAATAAAAGAGTGTTTCTAAAGCACTGTATAAGGCTTTGAGCTTTTGCAGGCATCTCAACTGTGTGTTTTCATTGATGGAAAAAATTCCTATAGATATATTCTTAGAAAAATTCAGATAGATGTGATTCATGGACCAAGAAAAGACTGGAGTCTTCTGTCGTATCACTGCTTGTCTAGCTGTTTCAAAGCAGTTTTTAAATACCTTGAGTCAGTTTAGAGCAAAGCAGTTTATACTTTGCCTGTGTGAAACACAGTTCCTTGAATGAGCTGAAGTTGATTAGTCTTTGGAAAAATTAAACAACTGTGTGACAGTTTCCTTCTTTCCCCCCACCCCCCAAATATATTATTTCAGTAATCTCTGTATTTTGTTGGAAATACTTGCTCCAGATGAAGTATCCTAGTAATTTGTAGTTCGCCTCCAACTTGGAAAATATTATTTTAGTCTTGTGGTGGAAAAGAAAAATGAAATCTTTTCAAACCTTGCTCCCCTAAAATACATGAACCCAAGGTTTTATATTTGTTCTTACTAGGAAGGATGTATTCTGAAAAAGCTAGAATAAGTAACTGTAGCTAAAAAGGGGAAAAAAAAAGTCCTTGTGTTTTTAAATCATTTTTACAATCACCAGCATAAGGCTGAAAAGCTATTAAACAACTGGTGTTTTCAGGCTAGCATGGATTGCTGATGTAAAACACACAGCTAAAGGTGAATTAGTCCTTTAGTATCACCTTTCTGACCGTAGTGGTCGCTAATGAGTTTTGCTGATTTCTGCTGTAAACAGTGAGCTGCTGGAAGTTAAAGTAGCTTAATTCTGAGAATGATGAAACCTTCTTTCAATGGGAAAAACTTTGATATTTCTAAAGGGAAGGTACACAGGCCCCGAGTCCTTCAATGGTATCACACCGCAGGGCACTAAATATGAAGTATTTTTTACTGTTGAACTGAAGTGGGTGATCACTGATGCTAGGATTCCTGTTAGGGAAAAGGTGTACAGTTAGGCTGCAGCTGCCTGCAGGACGGGAGCTTGTGCTGTTAGCCAGGGAGGGAGCAGATCCTGACTGGAATCCTTCACCTTCCATGGATCAGCAGTTCAGTGCTTTCCTTCTTTAATGGAGAATGCTGCTCAGCATTTGCTGAGAGAAACATGAATCTCTTCAAGCCTTAACAGTGGCTGAAACACACAGTACTGTAAGATGCACTGCCAGCATATTTGGTATTTTAAGATAAATTATAGTTTTTCCTTAGAGATCAAATTCTAGTATTGAAATTGTCTTACTGTAACGTTTATTCTTGTGTTTTGGAAACTGAATCCTCGTGCTCATGTTTCATGCTGAACACTGCATTGGAAAGCTGTCATCTTCACTTTCCATAAGGTATTGTTCATAATGGTCAGTTTATACTTCTGCCTTGTGGACTTCACAGCTGCAGGCATTGCCATGAGCCCACCCCTGTAGCCAAACCAGCTTGAACTTTCCTTCCATGTTCATTGACTTGCCACTCAAAATGGTGGATGTAGTGATACCCACTGGACTGCTAGAGATTGGGTTTAAAAACTTGCTGCTATCTCTGGAAACCTGATATGGGTCATGTTAATTGTGCCTTTCATCACTGTTTTTTCTGTGTGCCAGAGTTGTCCATGTATTTGAAGTAGTCACTAAAGTAAATCTGTTCTCACAATCTTTCATACAAGGAGAGGACAGATCTGTATCTAGAGACAGTTGTTGCTTTACCATCGCAACACTATTAAGATCTATACTTTCACACAGTCCCAAGGCAAGGTATTCCACTATTACTCTTTAATAAAACTGCTTTTTGGTGTCACTTAAGCCCCTCATAATGTAGAGCTTATGCCAGTATGTGCAAAGTATCTGCAGTAAGAGTTATGCTACATAGACTTGTTGCAGTTAAATTTAAGCTACAGAAATGTACAAGTAACTTGTTTTTAGGAATGTACTGCGAAAGTATTTGAAGAAAATTGCTAACATGTTTACTGTTGTAAATATTTTAATAAAAAAGGACACTTCAAACTTTTTTACACAATTATCTACAATAAAGAGAAATTTACAACCATTTACAAAATGTTCTTAATTTTTTCTTTACTGTCAAAATGGCTATGGTAGAAACAAAATAAACATTAGATACATGAAGTCCTGGTTTTATTTCACTCTGTATTTATAAAAGGAACAAAGCATCTTGGTGAAGTTCCATCCACATGCTAATGAGATCAAATAGAGCATGATGAGAAGTGCAAATGGATACAAAAGAATAGCTGTGTTCTTCAAAAAGGGCAATGCTGAAACAGAAGCAATATTGAAGCAAGTATAAAGTAGTGCTCTTTAAAAAAGGTGCTTCATGTAGAGTAGCCTTGGGGCAAGGCAGCAATCAAAAATAGTTCTGCTTGCTGACCTCCTCAAACCTCTCTGCTCTACAAGTCCTGTTATAAAATGCCTTGGGGAACTGTTCTACCTAAAACTATGGTCTTAAACTTATTACAGAATCTTTATCTAATGCAAACATTTTCAAGTGGATTTACAGAGGAACAAGAAATCCAAGTTAGACTTTGCACAAGTCTAACACAAGAAGGGAATTTGGTGAGGTGGAGAATATAAATTCTTTGATTAAGATGTCCACCCACCTGAAAACATGGACTGGTACATTTCTATCAAACTCCATTTACCACAAAGAATTACTTCAACATGCAGCTAAGCCTCTGCTTTACAAATAATATGCCAAGATCAAATCAATAGCCTGAAAACATGCTCTTATTTTTAGTCAAACAAACACAAAAGAAGTTGATGTTACTCACCGCTGTATCCTAGGAATGTCACGTAGATGTAATACCCAATTGCAATCAGCCATAATGTATTCCCAACAAAATACCCAATGACAGAATCAGATATGATGACATCTGCAAGAGATAACTGCTTTCAGCTGTTTTGACAGTGCACCATTTTGAAGCAGAGAGCTCAAAGTATTCTACTTACAGTTGATGAAGAACAGCTGTATAAAATGCAGAATGACTAGAAGTGGGTAGAAAGCATTCAGATGTACATCAAAGGCATATCCCCACTCCACATCATAATCTCTGTTCTGCTGCTTCACTAAGTACTTATTTGAAATGAACCTACATGAAAAGATAATTTGAGACTGTTGTTAATATGAATCTATAAAGCCAACTGACAAAACACAGGTTTGATGTAGTAAGTCATATGTGATCCCAACTCTCCATCACAAAGTTTCTGCTGTCTGGGAGAAAAAACGTGCAAGAATCATGCAGACCAGACTATTGTTAAAATGGTTTTGTTAAAACTATCATCACATCTCCTGCATGCTACAGGCAGCTGAAATACCCTGAGGGTAATACAGAAACAAAACTTCTTTATAGAGAAGAGATCAGTGCTACAATTTATCAGTGCAGCCACAAGCTGCCTTTGCACACACAGGGAGACGACTTCAGTGAAGTGCTTGTACAAGATCAGCACACCTCACACAGAGATGGTTTATTTCATCTCTACAGAACTGATGCACTGCAAGGACAGCAGGAGAGTGCTCATAACACGTGCCCGTTCTTACTGAAAAGAAGGGCAAATGCAATGTGCACTGCCCAGTATTACAGGCTACTGAATGAGCCTAAAGGCTCTTTCCTTCGGCTTAAGATCTGCTGACATCAAAATATTTATCCCATTTAGAAGAGGAACAAGAAGTCAATACCTGCTCAGAAAAAAGAGACCAGAGTTTTAGTGGAAGCTTCCTCTGACCTATTCTTTGTGCCAAGGGTGGAGTTGCAAAGAGGCAGAGCCTGGGTGCAAGGTGAGGAGAGGTGAGGCAAGGAGTTTAGACTCATTAGAAATGGGGGAGCTTTTGGGAAAAAAGGAGCCTGCACTGGAAGAAGGGACTTGAATGAAATTCAAACCAGGTGACTGGTATTGAGGCCTGCAGAAAGCTGACTAAAAGACAGAGGAAAATCAGCAGATGCTAAAGTCTTCCTGGCTTATGACACTGCATCCTGAAGCACAGATTGCTGGAGGATGGTGGCAGGGAGCATTACTATAAGCTCTAGCCCAAGCAATTTATGGGTTGCTGTCCCAGATAGGAGCATAGGTTAGGTGGACCTTTCATCTGTCAGTTACATTTCTTTTATGTACCTCATTCTCAGTTTTGCAATCACAAGCAGGAGTTCTGAGGCCACTGTCAGGATTTAACCCTTTTCCAATCATCATCACTTTAAGATGTCAGCTCCATCACTACAAACTCTTAAATGCCCTTGCTTTCTAAAGATCCTTGTAAAATAAAAATTCTTTCTTTGGTGCCCTCCCCTTGCCACAGCTCAAAACCAGCAGCTTCCCATCATTTCATGGTTCCCTCACTGCTGCAGGACACATCTATGGTGCTGATGAGGCCTGGGTTGTAAATTGACCTGCTCCTGCCTCTCTACTTCTGCAAGTCTCTGGACAGTAGAGGATAAAACTGGCAGTGACTATCAACAGAGCAAAAAGCTGCCAAGCACAAGACAGAACAGATGTGGATGTAGTGGCACTAGGTACAATCTTCAGCAAGAAGCATGGCCCGAGTGTATATTGCCCTAATTAAATAGAATCATCCTCAGGCTCATGCTACTTGACTTTTGCATTCATTATTTCGATTAAACAGCTTTTTTTTTTTTAACCACTTTTTTTTTTTTAATTTGGCATTACTGCTGAACATTAAGCAGCTCAAGAAGAAAGAAAAAAAGCTGGAATGTTCATCATAATGCAGACCTTCTGACTGTTTATCTTTGTAGGAAAAATTTAAAAAAGAGGTGTGTTCTTTTTCAAGGTATCATTTTGAAACAATTACTACAACAGCACAAAACCTATAGTCAATACTTGTGTATAAATTTACCCCAAACAAAGAACCAAGTGTCTCACAAACAGCAGAGGACTCTCCGTGTCTGAACAGCAATACTGCACTTGGCTTCAGAAATCACTACTTACCACATTAGAGTTGCAATCAGGAGGCCAACACCTACGCAGTCTATGAATACAACCCAAAGTAGCAGTTTTATTGTTTCAAAAAAACCCATGTCCAGCACAAATCCAAATCCTACAGTAGACACTGAAAGCAGAGAAAGATTATTAAAGTCAGCTGTGGAAAAGAAGGCATCATATCTTAAGCTGATGGGGTTTTTTTTGAGTATCCTGTTATGAAATGTCCAGTTTTCTTTTTATTTTTTCCCCAAGATTTTCAGTCCAACAGCTCACTTTTTTCCCCACCAAAAACTAGATATAATGCAATTTATTCAAAATATGAACACTCATCTGTACTTGGGTCTAATTGTAATGCTCCACCCAAAGTATTTTTTTTTAAAAATTCACACAATGCTACAATAGAACATTCTTTGTTTTATAAAAGCTCCTTGTTAACCCAAACCACATGTGTAATTCTATTTTAGTTAAGAGTTTTTTTCTATTATGAACAGCAACACTATTTAATAGAAGGCAACTGAGACAATACTTATTGAATTTGCAGTTCAGTCATTTATATGAGCCACTTTTTTTATAGCTTAATTCTGCAATATACAGAATCTCATCAGGGCCTTTACAGTAAAAACAGTGTTTTATCCAAAATATTCCAGTAAACCAAATATTCAGTATATTTTAACAAAAACACTGCCATGTGGCATAGGGTTTTCTTACTGTCTGTAAAGTTACAGTGAACTATGAAGTTTAAAATGCAACAGAAAATGAGTTGCAACAGAGAGATTAGTTCAAAACTATGGAGTACTACTTAAGGCTACTCCAATTTCTACTTCTCACTGTACCTTCAAAAAGGCTAGGCCTTTTTCTTCTGTTCTGCTTTGATTAAAAGATCATCCATACAGATTGGTCTTCTCTATGTGTGTGTTATGAGAAGGAAAATAAATGGTCAGCCCTAAACCTTCCCTCCCTCTTCCTTATGCTGTCTGTCTTGCACTCACCGCAGAGCCAGATACTGAGCAGCACTAGGAAAGCAGGATCATCTCTTGCCCATTGGTCCTTTGTCTGTTTTCTGTAGTGGAAGTTCCTGTACACTCTCTGTGGTGAAGTGAACAGGTAAAGCATCTGCCAAAGTGCAAACTCGAAGTCCATCTGTCGGAAGTGGAAGAGCCTCCGGAGGTACTTGTAGCGTTTCGCTCCGGCCGTGTGCCTCGCAGCATCTCTGGGGCTCAGCACACCATTGCCCTGGCTCCCGGAATTAACCAACGTGGTTGGCAGCATCTTGCTAAAGAAAGAATTTCAAAAGATGTATTTGATTTTGCACATAATAAGGGCTACAAATAAAATCACGTGATGCAGGCCACGTCCACAATGCTGAAGTGACAAAAACTGAGCACAAATATAAACAATGACATTCGCTGGAGCAAGTCCAGAGGAGGCCGTGGAGTTGATAAGAGGGCTGTAGAACCTCCCTTACGAAGAAAGCTAGGGCACTTCAGCCTGGAGAAGAGAAGGCTGCGTGGAGGCCTCCTAGCACCTTCCAGTATCTGAAGGGGGAAAACAGGGAAGCTGGGATACTTCATCAGGAACTGTAGTGATACGACAAGGAGTAACGGGTACAAATTAGAACAGGGGGAATTTAGGTTAGATATAAGGAATAAATTCTTTACTGTGGGGGTGGTGAGGCACTGGCACAGGTTGCCCAGGTAAGTTGTGGATGCCCCAACCCTAGCAGCGTCCAAGGCCAGTCTGGATGGGGCTTAGAACAACTTGGTCTAGTGGGAGGTATCCCTGCCCATAGCGGGGGGATTGGAACCGGATGATCTTTATGGTCCCTTCCAGCCCTTAACTGTACGATTCCGTGACTTAGGAGCGGCCCGGCCGTCGCTGCTGACCAACACCCGCCTCCCCCTCCCGCAGCGGGGCCCGCGCTCAGGCCGGGCCGGGCAGCGCCGCAACCCCCGGGCCCCGCTCCGCGCTGAGGGTCTCACCTGCTGCCCCGGTGCGCAGCGCGACCCCCGTCCCGCCCGGCACCGCCACCACGGCCGCCTCCCGCAGCCTTCCGGCACCGTCCGCAGCGCAGGCGCTCGGGATCCTTCCCGGAGCCGCCCCGTCCCTTCCTGCCCTCGCCGGAAGCAGCCGCGGCGCTCGGGATGGCGGCGGCGGTCGGCGGCGGCCGCGGGGCGGGCGGCAGCGGGGCGTAGCGCCGGGCTCGCCGCCATGCCCAAGTACTACGAGGATAAGGAGGAGGACGGGCGCGCCTGCAGCGGCGTGAGGGAGGACCTGCGGCAGTGCCTGCTGGAGAGCCCCTGCGTCCTGCAGGTGAGCGCGGTTGCCCTCCCGGAGCAGGGACCCGCAGGTCGCCCTTTTACGGTCTCTTAACTCGTGTTTAGAGCAGCTTAGGGAATTACAGCTGAGAGGCGAGTGCAGGTCACGGTACCAAAGCGAAATCCCCAGTGAACTTCTGTGAAGTTGGAACTAAATGATCCTCAAAGGCCCTTTCCAACCCAGATTAGCTTCGTTGGGCCTGAGCATGGTGCCAGTAACGCCAAGGTCGTGAGTCCGATCCCTTTATTGGCTTTCCCATAAGAGTTCGACTAGATGATCCTTGTGGGTGCCTTTTCCACTCAGAATATTCGGTGATTCTGTTCTATGATTCTGTGACATATTTTGATGTCTCTTTGACGAGCTGCGGAAATCAAATTTTTAATCCTTTCTTTTTTTTTCAACTCTAGGAAAACAAAAGCCCTAAACAATGCTTGAGGGAAGGACACTGTAGGAGTTTGCAAGTGACATTCTTTGCATGCAAAAGATCAATGGTAAGCGTGGTGTGTCTTCTGCTGCTGGCCTGGATGTTTCCTGTTCTTTTCTCTCTCTTTTGAAGAAAAGCACTTTATGTCAATAAGAGGCGTGTCATTAAGCAGAACAGCTCTTGCCTTTGAATCGCGATTAAATTATGGATGTTGTACTCAGTTCTCATGAAGAAGAAGCTATAGAGTAGGAAAAAGTGGAAGAACGCATGTTTAAGATGGATTAGGCATAGAATGTCACCGGTGAGGTATTTTCACTATTGTTTTTAGTAAAGTTTAGGTTTAAAAGAATATTAGTAGATCAGATAATTGTAAGATAAAATATCAACAAGGTGTTTTTTGTCTGTAAGGTCATTGAAAAACATCTGTATAGGGAATGTTTAAATGAAATTAAGTGATACTCTCACTGTTGAAGCAGGATCTTGCATTGAATTCACATTGAGTCATTAATTTTCTTGGAGTACTAGAATTCATGATAAATAATAGTTTGTTTTTTTATATAATGAACTATCCCATATGGTAATGACAAGTCATTTTTAAAAATGTAATTCGATAGAGTTTTCCCTCTTTTGATAGGATTTCCTTATCCAGATTTTTTTCTGCTTGTGTTTCCATAACATTTAAAACATATTTAAGATGTGGTAAAGATGGTATTAAAACTTTGTAAGCATGAGAAGTGCGGAGCTCATTTTTATTTTCAGCTGATGTGATACCTAATGAAGTACAGCTGAAATGATACCTTAAATTTTTCTTCCATTTTGTATTAGTCATAGCGGCTTTTTGTACCTCTCCTATATGAACCATATTAATCCTTAAAATGACAAATTATTATTTCTATGGATGGGAAAATGCTGTGTATTGAAAGTTTGAGATACCTATATAAAGCTGCAGTAGCAACATATGTATCTCCAGGGGATGTGCCTGTATTTTTCTGTATGTGGATTGTTAAGGGAGCCTGATTAAACTTAAGTTTCTAGCTAAATGCCTCCAGTCATGCAGGAAGAGGCCTGCATTTACGTTGTTAGGCTGTTCATTTCAGAATGCACAGGAAGCTTATCGTGTAATTTTAATTTTATGTGAAGTTTAAGATCATATAATGTCTCTTTCATTGGAATCCCCTGTGGCTTGTTGGCTATATCACTAGTTTTCTTCAGCTTTCTTCTGGCCTCTGTTCTGATGTTACAAAGTGCCAAGATAACACAAGCTATCACAAAAGAAGTATCTACAATACTTTTGGAAAATACCTGCTCTTAATATATTTACTTCAATTTTCAGTTGGATGCCAGGGCAAGATTCAGAGGAAGGAAGGGATACTGAAGTCCTCATCAAGAGACCTAGCCATGGGAATTCAGGGTTCATCAGCACGCTACACAAAACAGAGACTAAAGTAAGAAGATGGTACCTGCTGCATCCTTTCATGCAGTGTTTCCGTGGAAGGTGTCTTCTCCTGAGTATTCCGACAGATAGACCTAAATGTGCATTTAAATGTTAAAAAGAAGGCAAGCATAAAGCTGCAAGTTCTGGCCAAAATGGGTACTTGTCATGTAGTTGCAATAAAAATGTGGAATCCAGAACAAGCTGCAGAAGTTATCATTCTGTTTTGAAGTGAAGTTGTCTTTTGTGACTTTATTGTAAATTCTGATCATCTTTTACTATTAGACGTAATACAAGGTATGGAACTGGGAGTTCACTTGATGTGTTGAGGTGGAGTTTTGTTAGTAGATGGGTATGTCAGAGGGTTTCTCAGAACAGAACTATTTTCAGAGATGAGGAGTTGACCAAGGTTGTTAAATGTGTGTGCAAGCTACTTCCTCTCCAGTGGGTTTGCCACACAATAAACCTGCAATAGATGGGAATGGTAGTATTTTTCAGTCCCACACTGGTAAGGAAGTGGGATTTATGGGAGTAAGAAGCATTATATAGTTCTTAAACCATGACTGCAGTCAGTTTTAGCTGGATCTGTATAAGAATTGTTTTTCCAGAGGAACATTTCATTTTTCTTCCTTCACTGTCCCTGCCTTTACCAGCCTTTAAGAAATAAACTAGTCTAACTCTTACATATGGAAACTCAAATAACTTCAGACAAGCTGATTAGAAAGAAGATAACGAAATAGTAAGAGGGGAGAGAGACCTAATAACATCTTTTCTTGGCTGAAGCTTGTAGCCAAGTATATGGTTTACATTCAGTCTGAACAGATGCATGCAACACTTATTGTTTCTAAAATTGATACTTCAGTGAATGAGCACATGTTTACTATTTAATTCTGTCTGTCTTAAGCAACTGTTCTGTAATGAGTCAGAGAATGTTTATATTCCTTGTATGTGTAGGACTTTATTTTTGCCATCTGAATCAACTCTGATTTCTCATTTTCGTGTTCTGTTGATCATGTGGAAGCTAGTTCATTTGTTCAAGTGCTGCAAGCGTCCTTTGTTTTCCACAACCTAGTTACCATATTATCTCTTTATATACACTAAAATAATAATTGATGTCTATAAGAGTATTTTTAACTTAACACTCTAATTCCAAAATATTACTTGCAAGCCTTTTCCATGGGGGAAAAAAATAGATAAAGGTACTAAAAATAAATATAAAGCCACATGGCAGGTATTTAAATGTCAATTAGAAGAGTGGGAATGGTATATCGGTTTGGTAGTCAAGGGCTCTTCCATGGTCTGCCCTCCTGCAGGGGTTTGTAGGTGGATGGTTCAAGTGATCTTTATTCCTTTCTCAGCCATAATCACTAAGCCTCACCTAATGGTGCTGCAGCAACTCCTGTGAAGATTGCTACTTCACAGAGACACATATAGTTATTTTTAGTAATGAGCTTGATCCAGTGGAGATCAAGTGTTAAAAGTAAATCTAGTGGATATTTAAAGATTTAATAATTAACAGAACACATATTATTTGATCCAGTAGAATGTTAATGTCAAAACTTCCTAATGGTTCACTAAACTACCTAGGACAGTGTGAAAATACTGTAATAGGTATCAAAATACCGATTTGCTCGAGGGACTGTTGTTCAATTCCAATATTGTGTAACATAATACTCTAAGATAAGTAATTATATAATTGTCTTTGGACTTTGAATGCTGTCCTACTTGAGCGATATTAATGCTTCTTTCGGGAAAAATAATTTGTTTCATTAATGCCTTAAGTCCTATGCCTTTGATTACAGCTTTTTCCCTAATACGTAAAATGTTTTTATTTAAACATATAAATGTTTTTGTCTTGTGCCACACTACTGGCTTTTGCTGAAAAAGTGCATGTTTCTATTCTTTGGTAGATTTTGCAAGATGGAATCTGTGAAATTGGGTTGTTGGTACGACAAATGGTTGACATGGTGCCAAAAGGCTTGTACTGGTTTTAGAATCACAAATATATGCAGTGCTAATAATTTGTATTGAATAAGTAAAGAGCACAGTTCGCAAAAACCTTTCTCTGCTCCTCTTGTTCCTCCCATTTGTTTTTCGTGATGGAGAGTCAGAGGGTGCTAAATGCTGACAAGACTGACGTCAGGCTGTGGCTTTGTCAGTGTTAGGACCTGTCTGTGTTATGACATCTCATTTCAACAATTGAAATGTTCTTTCTGTGGTCCAATCCTGCAAATACAGTTGTATTTACAGAGCTACAGTGATAAAAAATAGGCTGTGGTCATTTACTGTGAAAATCTTGTAGGCCGTTAACTGTTCTTTCAGTAGAACAGAGCATTAAGCATATGAGTCTGTTTAATGAAGGCCCACATGTACTTATGTTGAAAAGTAAAAGAAAGGGGTTGGTGTTTAAAAAGTATCACACATTTAGTATTTAAGTTGTGCCTCTCAAAACGAAAAGAAAGCATCTTTAAAAACCCTCACTTTTGAAATACTTTCTGCTTCCAGAACGGGTGCATTTGTACTGCAAAGATTCTTCACTGGGTGACACAAGTCTCTCTTCATTTTTAAAGTCTTTGGAGAGTAGCAGGTTGGATGAGATGCTTCTTTCCAATGAAAACATTTAAAATAATATCTTTTCAGTGAAAGCCTGGAACAAACTAGACTTACACCTTCTACTCATAAGAAGGCATTAAATGAAGTCATCAACTAAAAATGCAACTGCAGAATGTAGGTGGTAAGCAGTATCTGTTGTTTAAGCCTGTGCTTAGAGAACTTAAAAATACAGAACTATAGCAGCTTTGTTAACAGGATGAATTTTATGCTGCCTTGTTATGTGGTCATTTAGAATACATATATTTATTGTAAATATATATCTTGTCTAAAGCTGAAGAGCACAACAGCTTAATTCCAGTCATAAATTGTAGTTGACAGAATAATAGTCAGAAACCTTAAGATTCTTTCTCATTTTTCTTTTTCCAAATCTGCCTGCTGAATTTTCTGTGTCTCTGGCATAGTTTTATTGCAGATATCTTCAGAAAATCATTAGCTGGTTATTTCTGTAAGTGGCGCTCTCCTCAATGTCTTGGTTGACAGTCTGTAAAAAAAAAAAATTCTGTAAACATAGAGAGCTTCTTGAAGTGGACTATACTTTATTTTCAGGATTTACAGTAGATTCATTAATAAGGTTCTTGAACACTGAAAATGGAAGAAGCAACAAGAGTAGCATTTTAATAGTTGGTTAATTAGGTCAGTAGAAGGTAATGTATTTCAAGTAATAATGTTATATGTATATAATATATACATGTATATGTGTATATGTATATCATGTTTTCATAGGTAGACATTAAAAATATTTTTTTATTTCAATTTGAGGTTGGTGTGTCCTGATTGAGGTTTTCATGTGCAATGTTCTTTTTTGCCTGGCCTGTAGTTACTAATGGGCTGCAGTGAAATGGAACGGAATAATTTCCCTACAGATTTTTAGTAACAGAGGAAATGATACAAGTAAATCTTTGTGACCTAGAACAAGGTATTAAAAATCTGCAATATTGCTACTATTGCTTTAAAAGGAGCTACAGAAAAATAGCGAAGCAGAAATTAGCTTGTAATTCATAAGTTCCAATGATAAACTGTGCTACTGTAAAATTGTATTGTGTTGTCCTTTATTACCAGTCAAAGGAAGAGGAATATGAACTTTTCCAAGTCAATTTGTGACAGGAATTTTTGAGGCTTTTTTGGTGGGGAAAGTTTTGAAGTCTTTCAGAGGTCACAAAGGTCTAATATTTGTTAGCTTTTGTCTCAGGCTTTTGGTTTTGTAGCAGCTGTATCTCACTAATGGTCATAGCAGGATGATTTCTGGGATTCTGAGCAGGAAGAAATCTGTTACAGGTTATTGAATTGCTGGCATGCTGAGGAAGATGAGGGTAAGTAGTGTGTTGATGGGATTGATTATCAGATGTATAAAAATTTGTATTGTTCAATATAAGTGCAGAAACTCCTAAAGCCCTTTATCAGCTGAGACTGGACATTCAGGTCCCTTCCTGCTTTATATTAATAATTAGGTAAGAGTTTGACACCTTTCATTCAGTCTGACCTGTGAAGGCTTTTATGCCAGAGAAAGGCATCAGCTCTGAAAAGGGCATAAAATCTAAGTATGTTTTCTCTTGATAGAATATTACAATAGCTAGTAATCCCTCTGTAGAAAGACTATGTCTTTCTAGTGAATAGAATATGACTTCAGTTTTCACTTCTGGGAAAAGAAGAAGGGATGGCTCTACAAAGAAGTTAGTAGTATCTTGTTTTCCTGCTGGAATGCATTTGAAAGTTAAAAAAAAAAACCATTAATATTTTGCAATGAAATGCATGGATTGACTTCCTAAAATCTTGTGTTATACCTGCCTTTCTTAGTCCAGTCACAGATTTGCAATCTCCTTTAGGAAGGAGATAAACCTTTATTACAGATTTTTTCATTGATCTACATATAGGTAAAATCCCTGCTTTCTTTGCACACTATTGATTGTGCTTCCAAGGTGAGTGTCATATTTTGTCGCTTAACACACCTTGTTAAGTTGGTACTTCATGTTCAACTCCCTATTCCTTAGGACCCTGATGCCTTTTTCAGACTCAGTAGCTTTTCACTCTGATGTTTTCCCAGAGTATGGCTTGTTTTCCTGAGATATAGCTTTGTGTTCTTTTTCTGGATGTATAACCTGAGTTTTACTTTTAAAAAATAGTAAAAGTTTTGAACAGTATGCTTTATCATCTCTTCCAGAACTTTTATGTGATAGCCCAGTTCTTTTGTTTATCACAGCTTCAGCTGTTGTCCACAAAAACCAGCTGAAGGGTTGTCCACAAATAGAATTGGCAGCGAGTTTATACATACTTATACACCTTTGAAGAAAATGTGAAATAGTCTTAAAGCTGGTAATGGTCCCAGAGCAGCATAAGTACTCTACTGAAATACAACTCCTCTCTGTGAAGTTTTGTTATTAAGAAAACATAATCTTACAAAAAAAATGAGGTAAATGGAAAACCTCTCTAGCCTATCCATTCCTGCTGGGTTTTCTTGTGTTTTGCCCTGGGTGATTCAGACTGTCTACAAATAACATGGTGAATCACCACATTCTCCTTCAACACTGGTGCAACATAAGGCCTTTCTGGTCCCTTGGGTTTTAGTGCTGTTTCAGTTCCCTAATACTAAATGAATATCAATAGTAAACATTATTCTCCTAGAGCCCTTGGTGGGGAGCTGTCCAAGTCTGATCTTTACAAAGGTTGTATTTTGGTTGATGATAATTGAAAAAGTCATCAGCTGCAAATAAACTGATTTTTTTGCTTCTTAATGCTGTCAAGATCTGTATTGAAATTGAAGGGTGCTAGTGACAATGTCTGCTTGCTTTCTAGCCTGTTTTCACCAAGTATCTATAATATTTTTATATGAGGATAGCTTTAAGTTTGCATGGTATGCGGAGGAGTTCTTTTCTGTCTCATTGTTAAAAAATGTGGCAGGGTTCATTAGCTTTGTGCTAAACTATGGGAAAAGGTAAATGTGAAAAACTACGCATGTTTGACTATGGATTGAAAATACCTCTTCTCTCTTAAGTTCTGTGTGATTTTGAAGCAGGGAGTCCTTAATGGAATTTCACCAATGACATGCAGAAAGAAAAATGAAAAATGAAAATCAAGCTGCCTCTCCTAGCTTCTCTGTCCTGTTTCAGATTGTACTGGGAACTTCAGCTGGCAGCTTCCAGCACCAGGGAACTGCAACAGGCAAATTAAAATTCTTACACCAGAGTGGTGTTGGGACTGACTCAGCTGGTTCTTGGCAGTGGTGCTCTGCAGGTCACGCACAGTTGGCTGGAGGCATCCAGACAACTGTGTCTGTGTAATTCCCCACTTGAGCATCTTTCCTCTGTGCAGGAGCCCTTCACCTCTCTCCTGGGAATTCCCACAAGATAACTTTTGAGTAACCTGTGTTCTCCTTGGCTTTTGTGCACCATGTAAAAATAATAGAATGAGCCAGAGCTTGATGGTGACCTCTTCCTACATTCTTTCGGATGTTTCTTAATGCTGCTTGAGCATGATAAATCCCTCATTGATAGCAGTATGGTACAGAAATTGGTTAAGAAATGGAGCCCTGGCTCTAGCTACACAGCAGTTTCAGCACATGCATGTTAGTGAGACAGTTACAAAGCAACCTCAAGTGTGGAGGGGGATGG
>VZRF01011153.1:140141-151542 GCA_013396875.1 Vireo altiloquus | reverse complement strand
CCTCTCCCCAGACCCTTCATCCTCGCCCCAGACCCCTAACCCTCTCCCCAGACCCTTCATCCTCTCCCCAGACCCCTCACCCTCTCCCCAGACCCTTCATCCTCTCCCCATCCCGCCCCGGACCCACCTGAGTGTTCCCTCCCCGAGCGGGAGGCACAGCAGGACCAGCGCCAGCCCTCCCCACATGTCCCCGGCGGTGGCGGTGGCTCGGTGGCCGCTCCGGGACGGGCACAGGGTGGCAATGGCCACAGCCGTGCCCAGCTCCTTCCTCCTTGCCCCAATCTCTGCTCCCACCCTCCTCTTCGTCACCACATCCACCCCGATTTCCCTCCTGACCCAGCTCCGCTGATACCGAGACCAAATATGGGACATCCGATAAGGAGCAAAACGCGCTCGTTATCACCAAGTTCAAGGCTTTTTCTCCAGCCCCAGCTCCAGCTTTCCGGAAAACAAAGGCAGAACCACACACCCTTTCCAAGCAAATGGAAATTCCTGCTGTTGGCCTTCTGGGAATGGGCAGAAGCAGCCCCGTTTCGGGCTCCTGCAGTCCTGCTGGCTGCTTCCGTCCGAGGTTTCGGGGATGGAATGATGCTTGGAATCTTCAGAAGCTCGGGAGGTTTCCCCACTCCACCCTCCCCAAGTTTCCCTTCCTCCTCTATCGCATCCGGGTGGATCTGCCTCGGCCCGGACAGATCCCGAGGGGAGAGCAGATGGGAGAGCAAAGGGGAGAGCAAAGAGGAGAGCAAAGACCGGCAGGGACGTGGGCAGCCTTTGCCTGTCCCCTCCTGCCACCGCCACCCTGTTTGCAGCAGAAAATTCCCATTCCAGAGGAGGAAAAGGAAGAGAAGGAGGAAGAGGAGCAGGAGGAAGAAGCGCAGGAGGAAGAGGAGCAGGAGGAGAAGGAGGAGGAGGAGGAGGAGCAGGGATGCCTTTCCCTGCTGTCCCAATTTGCGTCTCAGAGCGCTCAGCCCCTGTCACTATTTTAACACTTCGTGTCCTCCCCCGGGAAGGGACAGAGCTGTGAACTCACCCGAGAGTGAGCCCCGGCCACAAAGAACTCCTGAGAAACTCCCGAGAAACTCCCGGATCCCGGGAAAGAGCAGAGTCACCCAGCCTCCCCCCGCCCAGGGGTGCTCCCCATCCCCTCCTCCTCAATTCCCGATATTCCGGTGCTGTTTTCCCTGGCTGAACAGTCCCACTCAGGGTTTGGGGGTCATTCGGGTGCCCGGATTCCCACTTGGATAAACCACAGGGCTTCGTCAAACCTTTTCCAGCTGCAAGGAAGGTCCGCGGCTCCCCCGCTGAGGTTTGCCGAGGGTTGAAGGTGGGGATTGCCCATCCCTGGGGCTTTATCCCAGGGCCTGGAGCTTATCCCAGCACTTACCTTGCTGGAGAAAGGGAGTGTGAGCTGCGGGACCCCTCAGGCTGCTCCCAACAAACCCAGGAGCTCAGAGACCTTTCGGGATGTTGCGGTTTATTAGTTACAGGAGGCGGTGAGGACACGCCGGCACAGAAATCCCGAGGGATGGGAGCTCGTGCGGGCACGGGAAGGAACAGAAAGGTCCCTGGGAATGCCGTGCCACTCCAGCAGCGTTGGCAGAGCCGTGCCAAGCCGGGAGAAGGGCTGGAATTTGCTGCTTCGTCCCTCCCTCTAGGCCGACAGGGCGAAGCCCACGCGGTTGTTGGCCATGTCGAAGATGGTGTAATATTCCTTGAGGAAAACGTCTCCCAGGATCCAGAGGGGCTGCCCGTCCGAGGAGGGCAGGTAGGTGACCTCCAGGCCCAGGGTGCAGTAGCCATTGCTCTGTAGGAGGGGAAGAACAGAGGGGTCAGAGCCTCGAGTGGGCATGGGGAGAGCATCACTGCCGGCCAGGGAGCTCCCAGTCCATCCCAGTGCCTCGGGAATTCTCAGGATGGTGCCCACAGGGAATTCTCAGGATGGAGTCCACGGGGAATTCAGCAGGATAGACCCCACAGGGAATTCAGCAGGATGGAGTCCACAGGGAATTCTTAGGATGGAGCATCCAGGGAATTCAGCAGGATGGAGCCCCCAGGGAATTTTTAGGATGGAGCCCACAGGGAATTCTTAGGATGGAGCACCCAGGGAATTCTCGGGATGGAGGGGACTGGGAATTCTCATCATGGATCCCATAGGGAATTCTTAGGATGGAGCCCACAGGGAATTTTTAGGATGGAGCCCACAGGAAATTCTCCGGATGGAGGGGACTGGGAATTCTCAGGATGGATCCCATAGGNGCTCCCAGTCCATCCCAGTGCCTCGGGAATTCTCAGGATGGTGCCCACAGGGAATTCTCCGGATGGAGGGGACTGGGAATTCTCAGGATGGATCCCATAGGGAATTCGGCAGGATGGAGCCCCCAGGGAATTCAGCAGGATGGAGCTCACAGGGAATTCTCGGGATGGAGCTCACAGGGAATTCAGCAAGATGGAGCACCCAGGGAATTCTCGGGATGGAGGGGACTGGGAATTCTCGGGATGGAGGGGACTGGGAATTCTCATCATGGATCCCACAGGGAATTCTTAGGATGGAGCCCTCAGGGAATTTTTAGGATGGAGCCCACAGGGAATTCTTAGGATGGAGCCCCCAGGGAATTCTTGGGATAGACCCCCCAGGGAGTTCTCGGGCCGGATCCGGATCCGTACGCACGTTCAGGACGTAGGCAGAGGGGGAGAGTGGGAGCTGAGCGCCGCCGATGACGAAGGTGATGGGAGGCATGTTCTGGGTCTCGTTGCAGTCCACTGCATACTGCGGGGACAGAGGGACACCCGAGGTGATGGCACCAACAGGGCAGAGGCCATCGTGACAAACACCTCATCCATCCCCCGGTGGTGCCACAGCATGGAATCATGGAATCATGGAATCATGGAATGGGTTGGGTTGGAAGGGAATTAAATCCCATCCCACCCCATCCCATCCCATCCCATCCCATCCCATCCCATCCCACCCCTGCCATGGGCAGGGACACTTCCCACTGTCCCAGGCTGCTCCAAGCCCCATCCAACCCAGCCTTGGGCACTGCCAGGGATCCAGGGGCAGCCACAGCTTCTCTGGGAATTCCATCCCAGCTCCTCCCCACCCTCACAGGGAAGAATTCCCTCCCTCCATCAAACCCCAGTTTCCTCTCCTTCAGCCTGAATCCATTCCCCCTTCTCCTGGCACTCCAGGCCCTTGTTCCAAATCCCTCTCTGGCTTCCCTGTAGCCTCCTCAGATCCTGGAAGGGGCTGCGAGGTCTCCACACAAACTTCTCTTCCCCAGGCTGAACATCCCCACCTTTCTCAGCCTGCTGTCCCCTCGTCCTCTCTGTCCCTTGTTCTGCAGGTGCCACCTGAGTTTTGCGGCACCCAGTCCAGCCCAGGGCTCTGATTCCCATGTGAGGCCCCCCCAAAATCCCCACCCTCACCCCATAGCTGGTCTCCTGAGCTCCCAGGGCCTCCACGATGCTCTGGATGTACTCCTGAGGCACGGTCAGCAGGAATGTCCCTGTGTCCACGATGGCCTGGCAGCCCTGGCTGCACCAGCCGGACACTGACCGCTCGATGGCAAACCTGGGAGGAGAACAGGGATGAGGAAGTGGCTCTGGGCACCCACCAGCCCCAAAACCCAACCCATGAGCCCTGCAGAGCTGCGGCTGAGGCAGGAGGGGTGACGGCTGGGGGTACAAATGCCACTCACTCCTCAAGTGCCACCTGCCAGTAGAGCTCCTCTGTCACCGGTGCCCAGGTGATGTTCCCCTGGAAGAGCCGAGGGTCGATGCCGCCAAGGATCAGCTCTCCCCCGTACTCGTAGGTGGGCTGCCTGCCCAAAAAAACAGAGTCACAGTGGCAGGGATGGGGAAATCCGTGTGATAAACTCGGCTAGGGAGGGATAAATACCCAAAGGAACGCTCAGGGGGGAAGGCAGGGCGCACTGGGATGAGCAGGGATGCCAGGATGATATTTTTTCTTTTTTCTTTTATACTCCTCTTACACACTCTTTTGTAATTTTGTGTATTCTTAGCGCTTTTAGACCACACACTTGTAACTTTTCAAGGCTGATAACTCAGCTGAGACCCACTGCACTGTTAAACCAAGAAACCAAACAATCTGAAAGCCCCAAATACACCAAAGTCCTCTCTAAAACATATTTTTGTGAACTAAAATACGCCCACTGAGAAGNCAAAGTCCTCTCCAAAACATATTTTTGTAAACTAAAATACGCCCACTTAAGAGAAGAGAAAGCTCCTCAAAACAAAGAATTCACTCAAGCCTCTCATTAGAAAATCTTTGATAAATATGCTAATTTGATAAATACGCTAATAAATATTTGATAAACATGCTAAATTGTGTGTATTTCAGTGTGTATTTCAGCATTTTCGGGACAATGTGATGGTGTGCATGCATTTTCGGGGCACTCCACCTAGACAAAATACTGCACCCCAAGATCCTGAAACAAACACCAAAATCAAAACCCCTTTTCCCCATAAACCCTTTAAAAAAGGGCTTAAAAAGTAAAAAAAAAAACCTTTTTCCTCATAAACCATGTTTCGGTTTTCATTTTAAGACCAGGGAAAGGCATCAGCAGAATGCCCCGAAAGGTTTTTTTTATTTTTACCGCGAGAAGTAGAAGCTGAAGACAGGCTCGGCCAGCTGGTTCTGCTCCAGCATCCCCTCCAGAGCCGTGGCTGTGCCTCCCACGGCCAGCGAGGGGTAAGCCATGCCCAGGATGCCATCGAAATCCGCGAAGTAGAAAGGCTGGGTGGGCTCCTCCTGGCTGAGCCCAAACTCCTGGTTGGTGACGGTGATGCTCTGGATCTGCAGGGAGAGAGGATCTGAGCTCAGCTGGGCAAACCTCAGGGGTGGCTGCAGCTCTGAAAGCACTGCAGGGTCACTGCTGGTGCCAACAGCACCAGGCAGTGGGGAAAATGGGGAGAAACCTCCAGGAATTGGGTTAAAATCGAGGCGAAGTGCAGCCGCGTGGCTGAGGGTGGCAATAAAAGATTTTATATCACTTCTGCCCGGGGTTTGTCCGAGCCTTGGCTACACGGGGTGTGAGATCTGCCCTTAGGCTGCTCCTGGGCTCGTTCCATGGGGAGATCCAGGCAGGAGAGGGCAGCGGGAGGGCAGGGGGGGCACGGGGAGGGCTCACCCTGAGCGTGTCGCTGCCCAGCGCGATGGTGACAGAGCCGCTGCCGTAGGACACGGTGTAGGAGCGGCCGATGGGCGTGAAGGTGGCAGAGTCGCGGGGCTTGAACTTGGCGTGGTTGACTGGGGGAGAGAGAGGAGGGAAGAGCCCTGGGAAGGTGCTGCAGTGAGATTTCCCTGCGTTGTGATAATCCCCAGGGAGCGAGTCCTGAGCCTTTTCCAGGCTGCTCCCTCTGCCCCGTGGTTGTCTCTCGGGGTTTTGGGGGTTTGCAGGGATCACCAGCGCGACAGCAAAGCCCTCACAGTGGAATCCGCGCCACTCTCCCACCGTCAGGAGGGAGAGGCTGACATCAGCTCCGCAATTCCTGCTTTTCCTCTTCCCTCCGCCCGGCTATGGATGGCCAGGGAGCACCCTGGGATTCCTGGGATGGCCGTGGGGGTTTGGCCATCCCTGAGCCGGGCAGAGGGCTCTGAGCTCCCCAAGGATGGTGCCAGCTATCCCAGATCAGCACCCCGGGGTCATTTTTGAAATCATCATGTCCCCAACATGACAGGGGATGTGGAAGAACAGGGAAGGACAGGGACAGGGATTGGGACAGGGATTGGGACAGGGATTGGGACAGGGACAGGGACAAGGACAAGGACAAGGCACCCACTGGCACCTAAACCCATCTTGGCTTGGTCAATCCGAGATGCTCTGGAACGCACCAAGCCTTGAGCCCTGCAGTGCTGGGGTAATAGTCGGTACTAATTAGTCAGTGCTAATTGCTTCTGGGGGCAGTAGTAGCTCTGCTCGCAGCATCTGGGGGTACTCACAGCAGGCAGGACTCTTGCAGTCCGTGGAGGGCACCCACAGGTTGGAGGAGCCGGTGTCGAAGAGCACCAGAAACTTCTGGGGGGGTTCCCCGATGCTGATCTCCCCGAAGTAGGAGGACTGCAAAAACCAGGGAATCTCCACTGGCCACGGGCTCAGGGACAGTCCAGGCTTCCCCCTGGCATCCCAGTGCCAGGCTCACCCTTAGACCCACCCAGGCAGGAGCACACTGAGCTCCCATCCCGCTTTTCCTCCCCCAAAACCGAAATATTAAATAATTATTGCGGTTTGTTTCACACGGAAAAGCCTCGCTCTCTGTGGCTGGGGGAAAACTTCCTTAAAGTTCAAAACAGAAGAGTGAAAGAAAGAGTGAGAAAGAGTGGAGGGGGAAAATAAAAAGCAATTTCTCATTCCTGGAGGCAGCCGGGAGGGAGGGAGGACAGGCAGTGAGGAGGAGCCAGAGGCACTCACATCCAGGTGGTTGGCTATGGGCTCGCTGACCACAGAGCTCTGACTGGGCTGGTATTTCTTCACGGGATCGTATTTAATGTGCTTCAGGAAATCCGCCAGCACCCCCGCAGCCCTCATCTTGTCCCGGATGGACTGGCCTTTCCTCAGACTGATCCTGCACGGAGGGAGAGAAAACCCAAATGGGCAGAGTGGAAAATCAGGAGATTTGGGCATTTTTTGAATGCCTTAGTTTTCTGGGCTCCTTTGAGCTGTGGTAGGAGCTCTCCATGTGCCAGGAGCTGCTCTCCGTGTCCCAGGAGCTCTCCATGTGCCAGGAGCTGCTCTCCATGTGCCAGGAGCTCTCCATGTGCCAGGAGCTGCTCTCCCTGTGCCAGGAGCTGCTCTCCATGTGCCAGGAGCTCTCCATGTGCCAGGAGCTGCTCTCCAGATTCCAGGAGCTGCTCTCCATGTCCCAGGAGCTCTCCATGTCCCAGGAGCTGCTCTCTGTGTCCCCAGAAGTTCTTCATGTCCCCAGGAGCTGCTCTCCATGTCCCAAGAAGTTCTTCATGCCCCCAGGAGATGCTCTCCGTGTCTCCAGAAGTTCTCCATGTCCCAGAGCTGCTCTCCGGGTTCCAGGAGCTGCTCTCCACGTCCCAAGGGATGCTCTCCCTGTCCCCAGGAGTTCCCCATGTCCCAGGAGCTCTCCATTTCCCCAGGAGCCCTCCAGGTCCCCAGGAGCTGCCCTCCAGAATCCTAGGATCTGCTTTCCACGTCCCAGGAGCTCTCGAAGCCCCAGGAGATGCTCTCAGGAGCTCCCCGTGTCCCCGGGACTCACTCCCCGCGGCTCAGCATCCTCGGGCTCCGTTCTCCGCCCTCTCCCCGCTCCCCCCGCGCACCTCACCCACCTCACCGCCCCCTGCGCCAGCTGCAGACACGCCAGGACCACCAGGAGCCACTTCATGGTGCCGAGCGGTCACCCCTCGGGAGGCGGCGGGAGCCGGGCAGGGCTGCCCGGGCTCTCGCTTTTATCCCGGGAGGCAGCGCCGGCTCTTATCGGCTGACCTCCGCTTTCCATTAGCACCTCTCGCAGCCCCGGCCTCAAGGGCTTCTTTGTGCCCCGGGCCACGAGGATCCAGCGGAATCGGCGTCCTGAGGGCAGAGCCGAGCGCGGCCCCCGGGGCGAGATCAAAGGGGAACGATCCGATAAGGGGTCAGCGCTTATCGGGGACGGGGGACACGACGTCACCGCGCCGGGCTCGCCAAAACCTGCGCAAGCCTTGCCCCGCGACAAAGGGACTCACGGCTCTTGGCGAGGGAGGAAAAGGCTTTTGTCTGCCCTCCTTCCGCCGCTGGAGAGAGCAGGGATGGAGGCTGACGGCGGAGAGGCTTTCCCGGGACACGGGGCGAGGAGATGGAGCCCGGCAGGTTCCTTCTCTGGGGTTTTCCAGGATGGTCACCAGGTTCCTTCTCTCTTTTCCTCCAAGGTGATCCCCATTTTTCTTCTCCTGGGTTTTCCAGGATGGTCCCCATGTTCCTTCTCTTGGATTTTCCAGGATGGTCTCCAGGTTCCTTCTCTGCTTTCCTCCAAGGTGGTCTCCAGTGCTGTCCTGCCTTCTCTTCATCAGCATCCCAGACCTTCATTCCATGTTTCCATGTCCTACCTGCTCCTGCTTTCCCTTTTTGAACAGAAATCACCCATTTTTCCATTTATTTGTTTATTTTGTGGAGCACACGATTCCCTCCCCATCCCATATCCAAAGGCAGGTGCTGTAACCCCCAGGAAGGTGCAACCCACGCTGAGGGTTTCACCCACACTCCACATCCTCACACCAGCCCAGAAAGTCAGAAAATTCCTCCTTTGCTTTTTTTTTTTCCCCATGAAATCAAAGGAACCACAAACACCCAAAGACAAAGCACCCAAACCAACTGAAACACTCTGAGTTACAACCCAAATATTCTCTAGGAAATGGATTTGGTCACCACCTAAATATTTTCTAGCAAACAAACCAAAGCTATTTTTGGTCACAACCTAAATATTTTCTGGCCAATGGACCTTTATCCTTTCAGTTTGAGCCCAGGTATTTTCCAGAGCTCCTCCAGCCCTGCTTGCATCCCGAATCCAAGCTTTTGGGAAAACACTCTCTCCATCACCGCCCATCCCACACCAGCGCTCCGTGCAGATTCCATTCCCTCGGGAGCACCAAGGGGGAGCCTGTGTGTGTCCTTCTCTGGATGTTGAGACCATCCCACGGCAATTATAGTGCTTGCCAGCAGGATTGATGCAAAGATTGGGTGGCTGAGATGGGATGAAGGAGCAGATCCAGGCGGGAAGCGGAGCGCGGTCATGGGAATGTGGGTAGAGCATCACCCGCTCCCGGCACACAGGGCACGGGAATAAGGTGCCCTCTGCAGCACTCACACACATTTCTGGTGCTTTTTTGACCCAAAGTGGGGCAGCTCTGAGGGAATTACTCCAGCGGGAATGGTGGATTCAGGGATTCCAACAGCACAGAGGTGGAGTCACCACGCGGAGCTCTCCGGATTTCCCTCAGGACTGAGCTCTGTGCCTTCCCTCTCCTTGGCTTCTCCTCTCTTTTCTCTGTTGGTTTGGTGGCTCAGCTCCAGCTCAGGGAATGCCACTCCGCTGCCTTTCCCGGGATGCTGCAGGGATGCAGCCCAGCACTCAGGAGGAGCCTGTGGAACCTGGAGAAGAGGAGGTTCTGTGAAGGCCTCACAGCCCCTTCCAGGACCTCGAGGGACTCCAAGGAGCTGGAGAGGAGCTGTTCGTCAGGAACTGGAGTGAGGGGCAAGGGGGAATGGGTTTAGGCTGAAAGAGAGGAAATCGAGGTTGGATATTGGGAAGAAGTCTTCCCTGTGAGGGTGGGGAGGAGCTGGGATGGAATTCCCAGAGCAGCTGTGGCTGTCCCACCCCTGGAAGTGTCCCAGTGTTGGACAGGGCTTGGAGCAACCTGGGATAGTGGGAGGTGTCCCTGCCCATGGCAGGGGTGGGTTGGGATGATTTTTAAGTTCCTTCCCACCCAAACCACTCTGGGATTCCAGGATTCCCTGCCCCCCGAGCAGCTGTGTTTACAAACCCACACAAGCGCTCAGATCCTTCCCTCGGTGCTGCACGAGCTGCTTTTAGTGTTTTATTTCCAAAACAGAGGCCACAGCACACAGGAACAGCTTCCATCACACCCAAATAAAGATTCCTCTTTCCCCTCACCCCGTGAGGAAAAGATGGGCAAATAAATTGTAAATAAAGGGTTGGGCTCCAGGTCAGGCATTTAAATTCCCAAACCAGGAGCAGATCAGCCACTTCTGGATGATGAGAACCTAAAGGTGCTCTAAGGGTGCTGGAGAGGGACTTTGGATAAGGGCATGGAGAGACAGGACAAAGGAAATGGCTTCCAGTTGATAGAGGTGAAGCAGCACCAGGAATTGTCCTGTAAAGATGTCACCAGTCAGGACAACCATCCTATTCCATTTATTCTGCACAGTTTCACACTTCCAGGCAAACCAGGAGCCATCCTCAGGCCACAGAGCCATTCCTCAGGGAGGGAGTGCCTGGATTTCCGTGGGAATAACCCAAAGGAACAATTGCATGGCAACCCCTGGCTCAGAGCAGCCCAATCCCCAAAGCATCTTTGCTCCCCTGCCACACCAGAAATTCAGTGGCCAAGGCCGAGGTGGGGAGGACAGGAAGGGCACAGGAGGAGTTTGAGGTGACACTGAAGCATCATCTGGGCCTTTCAGCTGGAAAAATCTCACTGAATTAAGGAAGGAAAACAAATCAGATGCCATCTTTACAAGGAGCCTTTTCCATCCCTGGCCTGTAATTGCCAACTTCAAAGCTCCCAGGGTTCTCACTAATGAATTCACCCCAGAAACCAACCCAAACCTGTTCTGCTGCCTGTGAGCAGCATTTCCAGACCGGCTGAGTTCGGGGGAAAGACACAAACTCCCAGAAAGGCTGAGGGCAGCCCTCCAAGAGGCTGGAATTCGGAAATGGGTTTTTTTTTCCTTAACAATCCTCCACCTGAGAGGGCAGAGCAGCATCCCACTGAGAGAAAATGAGAGAACAGGGAGCTGGAATGCCACCCCTGGTTTGGTTTTCTCCCAGTAAGCAGCACGATTGAGGTAATAAAACCAACAATTCCTCAGAAATAACAGCCACGTTTGAGTCTCTCTCTGCAGAAATATTGATCCTTTCACCCCCAGCACCTCTGCTTTCCCCTCCCTGTAGGGCAGGCACAGCTCACAGGGATTCCCACCTCCTTCCCTGAGGGAAAAGCAGGCACCTAAAATGGGTTAAAGGAGAAAAAACTCTCCCATGATGAGACAGTGGAGCGCTGGGAGAAGCTCTGTTCATACCCACAGGTTCTGGGGAAGGGGAAGGGGGAGAGATCTATTCGGGAATTCGACCAGGGAGGAAATATCAGCGGAAGAAATCAGATGGATTAACTCAAAGAACCACACAGAAAGGTCAAGGCTGTGATATTCCCTCTGCCCAGCCCGTGGCTGCTCACAAGACATCCCCAAATCACAATTCCAGGGGGTGGGAGGAGCTCAGTCCCCAGTGGGGCCACACAGATCCAGTCCCCAGCCAAGCACTGGAACCTCCAGCCCAGCTCTCACCCCCAGGGCTCAGCCACCACCCAAATTCACCTCAGTTTGCTGCCTAAACCCTTTTTGAGAACCAGAGTCTCAGCAAACACTTCACCCAAGCAGTGAAATTTTCCAATTTTCCCAATTTTCCAGTTCCTAAAACACCAAGCTGAACCATCTGAGCTTGGGAGGGAAAGGAGGAGAGCTCAAAGCATCCCCTCAGCCTCAGGAACAAACCCCAGAGCAGATTTTGGATGTTTTTTCCTACCTATCTGTACCAGCTGGATACACAGAGCCCAGGGTGGATCCCTGAAAAACCAAACGCAGATTTATGGATGGAGCCACCAAGGGTGAGGATTCCACTGAAACCTGGGAGGATATTCCAG
>VZRF01011153.1:106168-123277 GCA_013396875.1 Vireo altiloquus | reverse complement strand
AGAGGGGCTGGGGGTCAGTAGAAGGGGATTTGGGGTTGGGGGGATGCTCGAGGGGGATCAACAGAGGAGAACTGAGGAGGGGTCTGGGGAAGGAGAGGAGCTGGGGGTTCGGTGCAGGGGATTTTTGGGGTCTGGGCTGGAGGGATGCTCCCGGGTGTTGCCGTGGAGCAGCGGCCGGTGCCACCTCGGGAAGCCCCGAGTGACCCATCTGTCCCCGTGCCCAGCGTCCCTCCCCAGGAGGACTTTGCCCAGGAATCCTTCCGGCCTGTGGAGGGATGGGGGAGTGTGGGGGCAGCAGGGGAGGAGGGGGGACCCTGCCACCACCCGCGGGGACAAAGTCCAGAGCAGCGAACAGGCTGAGATAAAGCCGCAGGGACCAACCTCGCAGCGAAGCCAAACAGCACAGTCACAGCCTGGGGACATCAGAGACCTCAGAGGGGCCCTGGGGGGTGACACCCGGGCAGGACAGCCCCGGTGGGACAGCAAGGAGGAAGAGCGGCAAAGTGTGGAGGTGCTCAGCCTTCCTCCTCTTCCTCTGGCTTCTCCTCCTGCCCTGGGGGATTTTGCAGAGAATCCTCAAATGGTTTGGGTTGGAAGAGACTTTAAAAATCCCATTCCTGCCATGGGCAGGGACATCTTCCACTATCCCAGGTTGCTCCAGCCTGGCCTCTGACACTTCCAGGGATGGGGCAAACACTTCCATGAAGCAGCACAATAACCTGTGCCCCAACGCCGCCCTGCCCAGCCCTCACCCAGTGGTGCCACAGGCTTGTCACGGAGCCTGGCTACCTCCTCTGCCAAATTACCACCCCCGTGGATTTTGGCTGCAGTCCTGACCCCGATCCCAGAACCTACACGAGCCATCTGCACCCCTCGGGGCTCCCAAAACGAGCTGCACCTCCCGGGACCACGCAGGTGGCAGAGATCCAGCCTGGTCCCCACAGATGTGGAGTTTTTTTGGGGATGCTGTGTCCCTGCTCATCCCCAAAGTCCCATCAGCAGGCAGGAAAATCTTACGGTACGGTGAGAAACCCACAGAAACACAACAAGGACGCCGTGCCTCGCGTCAGGCTCTGATAAATTTTACCCTGACTCCTGCCCGGGTGGAATTGCTGCAGCCGGAGCCGGTCTGGAATGGCTTGGAGGAGCCTCGTCAGGTGTTCAGGGCTTGTGGAAACTAGGACATCCTGACTTGCCGCTGGCTAACTCCTTTGTGAGAGCCCAGCCAAAGTTTCTCCACCTCTAAATTGGGGTGTAATGACACTTCCCCCTCTTTCATGAAGCTTCAACTCTTTCTGATCTCGGCAGGGAAATAAATCACCGCGCGGGATCATAAAAAGCCATCAAACGGCAAGCTGGGGTGAAGCGAGCCGCAGATGGAGGGAAGGGCGCGGGCGCTCGGAAAATGAGAGGTAGGAGCGAGCCAGATGTCATCGGGAGCTCTTTCTCCTGTAGGGTTAATGTACTCCCCCCTTCCCCTCCCTGCCTGCCCTGGAATTCCAGCCATTGGCTGGCTCCCGAGGTTTAGGCTAAAAAGCCTGTAATTAGGACCCCGGCTGCCGCTGAGCCAGTGCCTGGGCAGGCAGGGGGAAAAAAAAGAGAGAGAGAGGAAAGGGAAAAAAAAAAAAAAAAGAAAGAAGAGAAAAAAAAAAAAAAAGTGTTTCCCTGACTGAGCTTGGATGTTTTCCTTTCGCTTTGCAAAGTTTTCCCAGCCCAGGCTCCATTCCCTCGCGTCCTCCGGAGCAGGGCGGGACGGCGGCGGCGGGCGCGGGGCTGGAGCGGAGCGCAGAGCCCGCAGCGGCGGAGCGCGGGGCCCGGAGCACCGGGAAAGGACAGGTACGTGCGGCTGGAAGGGACTCCCGGGCTCGGCTCTCCCGGCTTGGTGTGCAGCTGGAGGTGGCGGAGAGGGAGATTTAGAGGAGGGGGAAGCGAGAGTCGGGAGTAGCTGCGAGGGGAAGGGGAGGGGAGCGAGGGAGAGCAGGGGGGATTTTGGCTGTTTGGAGATTTTGGGAGAAGGGGGGATAATATCGCTGCTCCCACCGTCTTTGTTTTCGGGAAAATGTCCCCTGAGAGCAGAGAGGACAGGAGGTGACGCCTGTCCCATGGTGCCAGGCTCTGCCAGCCCGGAGCGGGCAGGTGCGAGGGCAGCGCTGCCCCGCAGGACGGGGGGCTCCGGGAAGGAAGGGGGGCTCCGGGAAGGAAGGGGGGCTGCTCCCACCATCCCTCTCCACCTGGGACCGGCCGGGAATGCGATGGTTTGGGCTTGGGGATGGAGCTGGGCCCCTTCAGACGTGAAGTCCGGTGGCCATAGGGAGGGGTGGGGTGAGGGGTCTTCATCCCGGTGGCCACGGGGAGAGGAGGGGTGAGGGTCTCGCTCCGTCCCTGCGGATGTACGAATGGGTGAGCCAGGGTGGGTTAATGGGTTACTGCTCCCTGCCGTGCCTGCGGGATGGGGGAAAACACAGCAGGAAAAGCCTTTTGCAGCATTGGCACATCCCCCCATGAGCAAACAGGGCCACTGTCCCCGCTGGTGACACGGTGCTGAGTGGCAGAGCAGGGTGCTGAGACCCTCCCCCATCATTTGGGGGGCTGCAAAGGCCTTTTTTAAAGCGAGGGTCGCGACACTGCTGTGCCCAGCAAGGGCTGCTCCACCTGGTGCCCCCCCAGGTCCAAAAGGCACCGTGGGCTCCTCGGTGAGACCGGCTCCAGGTCGGGCAGGACTCGCTGCTCCGGCTCTCCTTGCCAGACCTCAGCTTATCTCGCCCCAAAAGATGCATCTTTATTGCTCTGCATCTTTATTGCTCCGCATCTTTATTCCACACTCCTCCAGCGCAGCTGTGTTGACGCGAGCTCAAGCAAAAACAGGTTATCCCGTGGGTGAGGCCAACGTGGAACTGTGCCTCTGGGAGCTGCCGACGCTGCTGGGTGCTCTGAGGGGCTTTTTTTGGGAGATGTTGTGTTTCCTGGGGACTCTGGAAAACAAAGCCGTGGTGGGGATGTGGCTCGCTGGGAACAGGGAGCCTGTGCTGAATTCCGAGCGGGCTGGGGTGGCTGAGCTCCAAGTTAATGTGTGACCTTGGCAGCAGAGGGTTTGGGAGCCCACACAGGCTCCCGCAGCCAGCTGGAGACAGGGGCTGCTCCCGGGCAGCCAAAGCAGATTTGTATTCCCAGGAATTTCAGCCTCTTGCATCCAGGGAGCTGCGACAGCTTCCAATCCTTTGGAGAGCCAGAGGAGTTGGGTGAACACACCCGAAGGAGCTCCCACAGGCAGGACGAGAGGATTTACAGCCAAGGCAAATGACAGCCAGTGCCACCCAGCCTGCCCGACTGGTCTGTCACACGTCCCTTCTCGGGGACTTGCTGGCAGGGAGAAGCAGCTCCCTGAAGTGCCACCATGGTGCCACCTCCCCCCGGTGCCTGATCCCAGGGTTTGAGGCAGGCTGGGAGCATCCCTGCATCCCTTGGCAGGCCAGGGAAGGGCAGCAGCAGGAGCGCCTGGAGGCAGCAAGGGAGGGCAGGAAGGAAGAGGGGACAGGGACGGGGAGCAGAGGAGCCAGACCTGTCGGGGCTGCCTGGCTCTTTAGCATGGGAGGCGCGTACCTCTGTCACCGTCTGGGGCTAATTACAGGGACTTGTTTACAGCCCAGACGGCTGCCAGCAGCGTAATCACATCAAACTGGGCTGGGCTGGGCTCTCGGGCACATCCCCGCGCATTCACAGCACCCATGGGCCCTGCCCAAGCTGCTCTCCCCCAGTGTCACCCCACTGCGCTGGTGGCCCTTGGACAGGCTCCCTGTGCCACACGGGGCTGGGGCCAGGCCGGCACCACCAGCCCTGCTGAGCCCCCAGAGCCTCAGAGGGGTCTAATTAACAGCAAAGCTCCAAGAGATTACACAAATGCAGCTTGGAGGCTTTAATGAGCCAAGCGCAGCCCGGGAATGCCACCCACCTCCAGCGAGGAGGGAGAAATGGGGACACCTTTCCCAAACCCGGCAGCAGCAGAGCTGGGGCTGGACACTGAGCCTAAAAGGGTCCCCACTCGGCATCCTCAGGGTCTCACACCACCCTGCTCCTCCTGTGCAGCCAAGGCTCTTTCCTGGCCCAGCTGTGGTCCCTCACCAAGCCAGCAAGGCCAGAGTTCTTTTTGGCCTGCAAACACCCAGCTGAGCCAGATTATTTCATCCCTATCCCAAAGCACAGCTTTGAACAACACCCCACAACCAGCCCTGCATCCCCCCCCGGGCTGCCCCAGGGTTCCAGACCCCAAAGCCCAGGAAAAAGCCAGCAGGCCTTTTGTTTTATCTCGCTGATTAGCTGATCTGCAGCGTTAATCATTGACCCGGCAGCAGGGCAGGGAAACCTGAGCTGGCCTGGCTGATCCCACCTGCTCCTGGCTCCAGAGCTTCCCCTCTTTGGGTGCCACATCCCAGCACCCCGAGGTGCTGCTCAGGAAGGAGCACACGGGGAGCAGGGGCTGAGCTGGAGGTGTTTACTGGGAGCAGTGGGGACACTGGGATGTCCCTGACAGGGAGGACACAGCAGCACCATGCCAGCGTGGAGCAGGGAACGAGGTCCTCATGGTGGCAGAGGGGTAGGAGGACCAAAATTTCATGGTCTGGGGGTTCTCACCCGTCAACCCCGAGGCTGTTTTATGCATGAAACAGTTTTCAGAGCAGTTGATCCATCTGTGGTGGATGGATCCAGAGATTCACGTGGTGGTCACAGCCCCGTGACTCCCCCCGGGAGTCCATTCGGCTCCATCCCACCCCTCGCTCCCCACGCCAGGGCAGGAAGCACTGGCCGAGGGCGTCAGGCTCTGGGCTGGCATCCAGGGAACCCGCGGAGCCACCACATCAGCATCTCGCCTTTGTTTTGGAAAGCCAGGGCAGGAAGGAAGCGTGGTGGAAAGCGTGGGGAGGAGGGGACGGCACCGGATGGGTTTCCACTGCGTAACCCCGAGCTGGGCGTGCGGGTGTGGGCTGGGACAGCCGGGCAGGAACTGCCCTGGGCCAGAACAATGGCAGCCCGAGGGGAAGGAATTATTTTCCACTGAGTTGGGCTCAACCTCAGTCTGCTCCCACTCAGGGATGGGCCACCAAACCCGGGATTAGCCGTGCCAGCAAAGGGCTGGTGGCAGCTGGGGGAGAACTCCTGCTGTGGGTGAGCCAACGGCTGGTGCTGTTTTCCAAAAGCTTTTCCAGCTTGATCTTGGGCATTTGGGGTCTTCCCTGCCTGGCTTCACTCCCATCCCCTCCCAGCACCTCTCGCTTGGCAGGCAAAGCCCCAAGTGCCCAAATCCTCAGTGTGGATGGCCTCCTTGCTGTAACCCCCAAAGAGAAAGGAGCCCCTAAATAATCCCTTGGACTCCTGCAGTGCTTCAGCTGAAGGTCTCGAGGTCGTGGTGGTGTGGAGCATCATCCCAACTGGATCTGCCCCAGTTTCCCTCCCTGGGACGAGGAGCTGCTTGTCCACGGAGACAGGACACGTGTCCTGGGGTGGATCCCTGCTCCCTGCCTCGTGTCTGAGCAGCTCTGGCTCTCTGTCCCCAGCTCATGTCCCTGCCGAGCCCTGCATGGCCCCAGCAGGACGAGCCTTCCCCCTGCAGGACCACCAGCAGCCTCCCCCCGGCCTCGTCCGACAGCGACTCCGGCTGTGCCCTGGAAGAGTACCTGGAACCCTCCGCGGACCCCGCGCCCCCCGAGGTGAGCAGCGCCCGGCTCTCCCCCAGCCCCGGGTGATTCCTACAGCAGAGCACCCCTTCTCCCAGGTGTCAAACACAGCAACTCGGAGCTAAACAGCTTCATCCCCCTAAAATCCCTCCCGTTTCTCCCAAGGTCCTGCCGTGCTTCGGGCCCTGCTCGCCGCAGCCAGGCTCTCCCTCTGACAGCACCCAGCTCCGCGCCAGAGCGCTCCTGCAGCAGCTGCCTCCTCAGGACTGCGATGTAAGACCCCTCTTTTGGGGGTGCTGCCCCCTCCCCAGGCTCACCCCGCACCCCCTGACCCCCCTGACCCCTGCAGGAGCGGTACTGCCCTGAGCTCGCCGAGGAGGAGCGGCGGCAGCTCCGAGCCTTCAGCGCCCGCCGCAGGCAGGAGGCACTGGGGCAGGGGCTGGCGTGTCCCGTGCCGGGTCCCTGCCATGGCTGTCCCTGCAGGAAGGTCAGTGTCCCCTCCAGCACCCATTCCCCAAGGCGAGGAGCCATCCCCAAAACCCAGCCTGGCCCCAAACCTTGTGTCCCTCTGCCTTGCAGTGCGGCCGGAGGCTGAACAAAGGGGACCCAGGGGTTTCAGCTTCTCGCCTGGGCGACCAGTTCTGGCACCCGTCCTGCTTCTCCTGCCACTTCTGCCAGCAGCAGCTGGTGGATCTCATCTACTTCCAGCAGGATGGGAGGATCTACTGCGGCCGGCACCACGCCGAGCTCTTCCGACCCCGCTGCGCCTCCTGCGACCAGGTGGGCACTGGGCAGGGGCAACCTTTGACCTCCCTTTGGCTGTTAAATGCCCCCAAGCTCGGCTAGGGGCTCCAAATCCATCAGAAGCCTCGATGGGCTGGAGGAATTTTCCTTCCTGAACCTCGCAGAGAACCCTGGCGGGCTGGGGGCTCCTCCTCGCTCCTCAGCACGGCAGAGCATGGGCGGCCCGCGGGTGTTCCAGGGGGATGCTGAGGGGACAAGGGTGGATTTCCCGTTCCAGCTGATCTTCATGGAGGAGTGCATCGAGGCCGAGGGCCGGCGCTGGCACCTGGAGCACTTCTGCTGCCTGGAATGCGACGAGCCCCTGTGTGGGCAGCGCTACGTGATGAGGAGCGGCCGGCCCTGCTGCCAGGGCTGCTTCGAGAGCCTCTTTGCCGAGCCGTGCCAGGCCTGTGGGGACCCCATTGGTACAGCCACGACCCCTGCCCGGCTCCTCTGCCCCCGCTGGGGAGGCTGCGGAGCCAGAGCCACTGGGCTCGGAGCAGAGAGGGGATTTGGGCACACGGGAGGGGGGATTTGGGCAGAGGGAGGATGGATTTGGGCACACGGGAGGATGGATTTGGGCACAAGTGAGGGTGGATTTGGGCACACGGGAGGATGGATTTGGGCACACGGGAAGATAGATTTGGGCACAAGGAAGGATGGATTTGGGTACAAGTGAGGGTGGATTTGGGCACACGGGAGGATGGATTTGGGCACTCCCCTCAGCTGTGGTTGCCCCCCAGGTGCTGACAGCGAGGAGGTCACACACCAGGGGCTGCACTGGCATGCTCGAGCCGCCTGCTTCTGCTGCAGCCTGTGCCGAAAGCCTCTGCGGGGCCAACCCCTCACCCTCCGCCGCGGCCGCCTCTTCTGCTCCGACAGCTGCAGCCGCGGCCAGGACGCCTCTTCCACTGCCTCTTCCGACTCCTCCGACTCGGCTTTCGCCTCGGCTCCATCCCCTGACTCCACGCCCCTCTCCCGAGCCGGCCCGGCCAGCAGGACCTCGGCAGCGGGGGGCTGCAGGCAGCGCGGGGAAGGGGCTGGTAGGATCCTGGTGGATGGGGTGGGAGGGGAGTGGGAGCAAAATCCAGGCTCTGCCCAGCCCCTGGGGATGTCACACTGCGTTACTGGGGATGTCACACCGTGGGAAGTGGTGATGAACCCCCAGCCCACCGCCCGTGGTGGGGAGCTGAGGATGGGCTGGTGCCACCCCGCTGTGTCCTGAGACAACCCGAGCTGGGAGAGGGCTGTGGGAGGGCTGGCTCAGCCTTCTCCTGCCTCGCTTACTCTCAGCTCTCCCTCTTCCAGAGGCGTTTTTGGATCAGGCCCCGGTGCACCCTGCGTTCAGGAGCCCGGAGGATCTCGGAGCAGCCGCCAAGGAGCGGAGCAGTGATGCTGCCAAGGAGCACACGGGGACACTGGGACCCCCAGCCGGCCACCCCTCGGCCCTCCAGCCCAGCCCAGAGGGGCCCAGCGAGCCTGGAGCCTTGAGCCACTCACATTTGGGGGGCCCTGACCCCCGAACAGCCGCAGGCAATGCAAACCCACACTTCCAAGCGGGCACATCCCCTCCCCGACACAGCCCCCGGCCAGAGGATGGCACAGAGGAGGATGACTCCTGGTGCCCCACCTGCTCCTCATCTTCGGACTCGGACTCGGAGGAGGAGGGTTTCTTTTTTGGGAAGCCCATCCCCAAACCTGGGATGAATTCCCTAGGCAGGGAGCCCCCAGGGAGGGGCAGGGGCAGGACGGCCAAGCACTGCAGTGTGTCCTAACAGCAGGGTCCAGGGGGCCCCGAGTGGCACTGCCAGGTCCTGCCACGGCCTCAACGCCTTCCAAGCGCGTCCTGGATGCCCTCCAAGGCTGGTGGGAGAAGCTGCTGGGATCCTTCCCCCCCGGCGGCTGCTGGCAGAGCAGAGCCTGCAATTCCTGCCGGCCTCTCCTGCAATTAGGAACAGGTAAAGCAGGAAGGGAGCAGGGCCAGCAGCTGAGCCAGGCCTGCAGCGCCGCCGACGAGGAGGCAGCTCCGGGGAGAGCAGCCACAGCTCCAGACCAGGGCAGCTGCCTGCATCGCCCCACGGCTGGGAACCACATGGGAGCCTCCCCTGGACTCTTCCGTGCCCTGCTGCCACCTTCTCGCCATCCCTGGTGGCACAATGTCCCGCTGCCACCACGGGGAGGGGACCGGGGGCGCGGCTCTGCTGCTGCCGATGACGAAGCCCCAATAAAGTTTGGCTGAAATCTGAATGCTGGAGCATCCCCTGAGTCTGCCCCCGCCCTTCCCAGCCCGGTGTGACGCCGGCAGTGTCCCCAGGGGTGACCTCTGCCCTCTGCCACAGCCATGGTTCACTGCAGGACCCTCCCTCAGCAGCCCCAGGAGAGCAGGAACAGAGCAAGCGCTGCAAAGAGAACGCGCTTTATTTCTAGGATTTAAACCCAAAAACACTCGCTGGGGTTTGGGGACACAGCCCCAAGAATCAGGAAGGGAGAGGAGGGACTGTCACCTTCCCTCCCATCGCCCTCCAGTAAAACCAGTAAAACTTTTGCTGCCCACAGGGCTTCGGGCAGGGCTAAAACCGAACACATCCTCCTCAACCTCCTCCTCCAGGAGACTGAGTGGGGCTGCCAACACATCCACCCCACCTCATCCTGCGGGCTCAGCACCCTCCTGAGCCCCCCAAAACGCTGTCACAGCCCCTGTCACCCCACCCAGGTGGCAGGAGGGGACGATGCCATCAGAGGCTGGCGGCGGCCGAGTCGTAGCTGTCGATGAACTCCTCGAGCTCCTGCAGGTGGTGGATGCGGCGCTGGCGGAGGTTGGCCCTCAGTGCCAGCCCCAGTGCCGCCTCCATCGAGGGCTCCTTCTGCAGCAGCATCGTGGCCACCACGGCGATGGTCAGGCTGAACTGCTGGTACGACTGCAGGGGAGGGGCACAGGGGGTCAGCGCCCCAAAACCAGCGCAGGGCAACCCCTGGTTTTAATCCACAAACCCCCAACCGGCTACTTGCAAATCCCTTATTCCCCACAGCACCTTCCCCTCCACCCACCAGTGCCCCCTAAAATGCCAAATTCATGCCCCTCACCACCCAGCATCGCTCCCAAAGGGCCTCGGGGGAGTTCTCCCATCCTGCAGCCTGTCCCTGACCCCCAGGGGCTCCTCCAGGGGCTCCTCCAGGGGCTCCTCCAGGGGCTCCTCCAGGGCCTGCCAGGACTCACCAGCTCAATCTCTGCCTTCCTGGCCAGGACAGCAGCAGAGCGGAAATCAATGCCAGCCGGGAACGGTGTGGGGAGCATGGGGCAGAGCTGGTGCTGGCCAGACACAGCCTGGGAGGTGGAAAAGGTGAGGAAGGGTCAGAGGGGAAAGGGACCGAGCCACACTGGGGCTGCCAGTGCTGGTCACTAGCCCAGGGCTGGTCACTCCGTGGAAGGAGCCGCTGGTTTGTCACCCCTCCCTCGGGTGCCAGAGCTGCCCCAGCTCCCCCTCTGCCCCAATTTCTCTGCCCGGCATTTCTCTCCCTCGTTAGGCAGTAATTAAGCTGCTCTGAAGGGCTCTCCTCGACTTCCTCAGCGCTCCAGTCCCGGGGTCGTTCACGCTCCAGCGCGCTCCCAAGCCTCCGGTTACTTCCCTGGCTCCTTTCCCGTTTATCGGGGCCGACATGGCCTCTGCCTCCACACAAAGCTGCCCTTTAACCCCAGCCTGGGATCCTGCAGGGATCCCCTCCAGGATCCGGGAATGGCAGCACCCTGAGCCCAGGACACTGTGTGGGGACCCCGAGGTGCTCAGGGGGCACCTGTGCCCCCTTACCTGCTTCATCTCACGGGACCCGGGTGGGTGGTGGGGCCCTGGTGAGGGCTCTGCTGCGGTGCAGGCAGCAGGAGAAGCCTGGCTGGGCTTTGCCTCAGGTTCTGCCGCAGCTCCTGCAGGGCCCTGAGGGCTTTGGGGTGGCTGAAGGCTCTGTAGAGGCTGTGGGGGAGAAGGGTGGTGGCTGGGCAGGGATGGGAGGGCAGCTCTGCCAGCGTGGCCGCAGTGGCCCCGCAGGGCTCTCAGGTGGGGCAGGGACACAGCCCAGAGCTGCCCCACGTCCCAAACTCACCCCATGCTGGGCAGCTGCTGCCTTGGCTTCTCCAGCTCCGCTCGGCTGCTCTTCCCGGGAATGCAGGCTGAGCTCAGCTCCTGCCTCTCCAGAGGATTCCAGGAGTTCCCTCTTGGCAGGGTCTGGAGGGGCTGCTGGGCTCTGGGGATGTGACCCATCCCCGCTGCCAGCCTTGGGGACACCGGGAGCGCAGGGCTCTACCTGTGCCAACGTTACAGAGCCCACAGAGGGGGCAGAGGGTTTGGGAACGGGGCTGTGCCTCCCTCCAGGCTCCGCTTTAGGCTGGGAATATAAAATATCCACAGGGGAAGCTGTGTGCTGCCCCTGGGGAGGGTTTGGGGAGCCTGGAGCTGACCCCGTGCCACTCCCCAGCAATCCCATACCTCGAGGCGCTCCTGGATCCTGGCAGAGCTCTCCTCTGGAGGGGCTGGATCTGTTCCCAAAGCACAGGGATCCTGATCCTGGCTGCCCACAGGGGTCTGCCTGGCTTCCAGCTCAACCTGGGGACACACAAGGGCGTGAGGACACCTCTGTCCCGGGAACAGAGCCGGGGATGGGTCAGACAGGGCGCTAAAACCCCAAGGAAATCACAGAGAAGAGCCTGGAAAAATCCCACACCTGGCAAAGAGACAGCGAGGAGGAGAGGGAGAGGGGCTGGAGGAGAGAGGAGGGAGATGTTAGAGCAGCCAAAGAGACCCCTGAGCTGGGCAGCTCCGGAGCTGGGAGCACCCCTGGCAGCGGGGGGATCTCCTACCGCCGTCACAGCACCGGGATGGGCAGTTGGGCTCTCCGGAGGGATCCCAGCTGCACTGCGGAGCTCCAGGACATTCCCACTCCCTGCTGGCACATCCTGGAGGAAACCACGACAGCGTGTGAGGCTCAGGGCGAGCACAGCTCCTGGTTGTGGGATGGGGGGGATGAGGAAAACACCACAACCTGCGTCCGTTCCGGCTTCTCCACAGCACCTGGGAGAGGTGAGAGGGGCTGGGGAGGATCCAGGGGCTGCAACTCCTTCCTGGTCACCGGCTGGATGCTCTTGGAGAGCAGAGGAGAAGGCTTGGAGTGTGGCTTGTGCCCTGCAGGGTGAGAAACGGCCGGAGGGACTCCTCGCCCTGCCTCGGGAGAGGCTGGAGAGCACCAGGGAGCAGCCACGGGGCCAGCACAGACCTCGGGGGGCTTGGGGACACCGTGCCTGGGGGACCAGGGTCAGGTGCCGGTGGTGGCTCCTGCGGGGCCGGCGGCCACGTCTCCCCACGGGGCGCAGGGGGCTCCAGGGCGGGCGGTGGCCAGGGAAAGCTCCTGGGATCCTGCGGGAGCACAGGGTTAGGCTGGGAGGAGTCTCTGTGCAATCCCAGCCTAGGCAGGCACAGCTCCCACAGGGCCACCCGTGGCTGTGCCCGGCCCCGGTGTCACCGAGTGCCACTCCCCCGGGCACGGCACCCACCGCAGAGGGTGCCAGGGTGGGGGCTGCTCCTCCTCGGGGAATTCGGGCCAGGGATCAGGCGGCAGCTCCTGCAGGGAACAGGGAGGGTTTAGATGAGGAATGGGACAGGGGAAGCTGTGGCTGCACGGCACAGAGGGTCCCCACACGCTGTCCCTGTCACCACGGCAGCCCCTGCCCCATTTTACCCACTCGGTCCTGAAGCTGTTACCCACCCCCAGCCCATCTCCCCCTCACCGGGTGCCAGCCCTCTCCAAAGCCGTTCTCAGGTCCCTCGATGGCTTCTCTGTCACCCCAAGGGGGTGGTGGGGGGCAGTCGTGGGGTGCCCACCTCCTGTCCTCCTCCTCCTTGTTCCAAGGGCCATCACCAGGGCCAGGGAAGGGTCTGGGGGCTCCAGGACTGGGCTGCAATGGGGAATGGCTGACAGTGAGGACAGGGACACCCTGGGGACGCTCACAAAGCTGCCACCCCCCAGTCCATCTCCCCCTCACCGGGTGCCAGCCCTCTCCAAAGCCGTTCTCAGGTCCCTCGATGGCTTCTCTGTCACCCCAAGGGGGTGGTGGGGGGCAGTCGTGGGGTGCCCACCTCCTGTCCTCCTCCTCCTTGTTCCAAGGGCCATCACCAGGGCCAGGGAAGGGTCTGGGGGTCCTGGGATGAGGCTGCAATGGGAATGGCCTCTGGTGAGGACAAAAACCCACACGGACATTGTGGTTTCCTTGCTGTTCCCTCTCCCCACTGCGTCCCTCGGCTCTTTCTGCCTCTCCTGCTCCGGGGGGAGTCCCTGATTCGGTGTAGGTGGATCCCTCCTTGCAGCAGGATGCAATTAGCTCAGATTTCACCTAACTGTGAAAATCAGCAGCAGAGTGGGGGGATCAGGCTGCCAGTGGTGTTGGAGAGCACGGAGAGCAGCTGGACTCAAATATCCCGAAATGAAACCCCACAGGGATGTGAAACCCTGAGAACAGCAGGCATGGGCAGGGGTGTGGGGGACAGATGTTTCCTGGGAGGAACCAGAGGGCAGCAATCATTTATTTAAGGACAAATGGCCCCAAAAAAAAAGCCCAACATCCCTCATTTCATGCTATAAAAGCTCAATGCCAATTCAGAACAGCGAGATTCCAGCACGGCCCTCCTAGGAGGGAGCATGGATTCCTTCCTGCAGCCCTTCAAGGTCACTCCTCGAGGCCGAGGCAAAGAAATTTTGTGTGGGTCTGGGTGAGTAACACCAACCTCCACTTCATAACTGCTAATTAAACTTTGAAACTGTCGATTTAATGAACAGTGCCCTGCTTATTAACCAGATAACTGATTGAGGTCCTTCAGTCCAATCACCACCATCCATCGGAAGAAATAATTTCTTTTACCCATGTAAATATATTTGTTTTGCCATTCTTAATCCTGGGGGGACAAAGCTGTGCAATCCTTCAGACACAAACTGCTGGCCAGCTCCACAGCTGGATCCAGATGTGTCCAGACTCCTCTTGGGAGTTTAGGGAGCCAGGGGATCCTTGCTGTGTCTGGGGGGGTCCACAACTGGATCCAGACATGTCCAGATTCCTTTTGGGAAAGGGGTTTAGAGAGTCGAGGGGGTCTTTTCTGTTCCCTGACAAACCATGAAGTGTCTGTGACACATCCCTGTGACATCTCCCCCCAGGGCCCTGTTCCTTACCGGGCACCACCTGCCCCGCCGCTCCCAGGGCAGCTCATCCCAGGCGTCCTCAGGGCCGGGAGGGGGGCACGGCCCTGGCCCATCCCACCACGGGCCGGGCTGCGGAGAGATCAGAGCCGTGAGCCCCCCGCTCCAGCAGGGATGGCGAGGCAGGAGCCCACCCAGCCACCCTCCTCTCCCGCGAAGGCCCAGACGATTCCTAATTCCTCCCCAAACCCAGCTCCTCGGCACTCCGAGGGATGGAGCAGCGGGTGCCCATCGCGGCCCCGGGAAGCTCCAGCAGCCCCAGGAGAGCCCCGAGACCCCCACAGTACCTCCCTGGGGAAGCCTCTCCTGCGGCTCGGCGGGGGGAACATCCTGCCCGAACTCCGTCCTGGCCCCCGGCCCGGCATCCGCTTGGAAGGGAGAGGCTGGATCAGCACGTCCCACCGGGACGTCACTGCCGGCTCGGGGACGCTGCCAGCCAGGTGCCACCTGTGCTGCTGCCAGCCCCGCGCGTCCCGGAGCGCTGTGACACTTCCAGAGGCACCGGCACGGCCAGCAGCGAGGGCAGGGCGGAGCTGGGCACACACGGAGCCGCTGCCGGTGACACCGGGTGACAACACCGGGCTGGCGACGCCTTGGCAACCCCCCTGTGCCCGCCCGGCGCTGGCACGTGTCACCGCCAGCCCTGGGGCACCCCGCCGGCCTGAAATCACCCTTTTTGTCCCTAAATCGCGGCTTTACCTGCGGCGGCAGCCTCAGGTCGTGCATAGCGGCGCTGGAGCAAGGAGCGGGGTGCGATGGAGAGCGCTGCACCTCCGCACCCCAATCCTGCAGCCCTGCACCCCAATCATTCATCCCTGGGGAAAAAAACAGGGAAACACAAAGGATTTTGCTTTCGCCAGCGGTGCTGTAGCACAATCGGGTGGGTTGTGTGAACGGGAATTGGGTTTTTTTACGGTTAAATGATTCTCGCTGACCAGTGAGTGAATTGTGTAAGACCAGACCCAGTCGAGAGCAGTTTTGTAAGAACACAGGGAAGCGAAACCCCCCAAAATAGAAGGACTTTGTGAACACAGAGGAATGACGAGACCACGAGAAGGTTGTGAAAGTGGCTGAGACCTGCGGAACAGATCTGCGCGTGGCCGCGAGGAAGAGGGAAAAAGTTCAACCCCGAGGAAGACTATGAGCCTTCATCGGGCGACCACCAAAAACGGCCACCAGAGGACACTGCGCATGAGCCACCGGATGGAAAGGAAGGCGGATCTATGTAAATAACTTCCCCGAGACTATTGTAATGTCCCCTCCCCTTCTGCGAGCCCATGATACATATAGGACAGCTCGCTGCCATAACAAATGGATAAAAAGCGACTTTTTTACCCCCAGACGGAGCGCGTTAACTCCGCTCCTGCGCCCGGTGCTGTAATAAAGCTTTGCTCCACTGACTCTGTCCCCAGGTAAATTTTATTACGTGAGCTTGTTTCTCACAGTCCCTGAATCCCAAACCTTCCCTTCACCGCGATCCTGAGCTCCTGCACCTGGGCCCTGCGCGCCAAACCTGTAACTTTGCAACTGCGCCCCAATCCTGCACCCCAAACCTGCATTCCTACACTCCAATCCTGCATTCCTACACCCCAATCCTGCACCCCTATACCCAAACCTGCACTCCTACACCCCAATCCTGCATTCCTACACCCCAGTCCTGCACCCCGCCCCTGCGGCCCAATCCTGCACCCCTATCCTGCACTCTTGCACCCCAATCCTGTACCCCTATCCTGCACTCCTGCACCCCAATCCAGCACTCCTACACACCAGTCCTGCAGCCCAATCCCCAATCCTGCACTCCTACACCTCAATCCTACACCCCAATCTTGCACCCCTACACCCCAATCTNTCCTACACCCCAATCCTGCACCCCTGCCCCTGCGCCCCAATCCTGCATTCCTACACCCCTGCACCCCAATCCTTCACCTTAATCCTCCCGCCCCGCACCCCAGTCTTGCACCCCTGCACCCCTATCCTGCACTCCTACACCCCAATCCTGCACCCAGATCCTACACCCCCACATTCCAATCCTACACCCCTGCACCCCAATCCCACACCCCAATCCCGCACCCCNCAAACCTGTAACTTTGCAACTGCGCCCCAATCCTGCACCCCAAACCTGCATTCCTACACCCCAATCCTGCATTCCTACACCCCAATCCTGCACCCCTATACCCAAACCTGCACTCCTACACCCCAATCCTGCATTCCTACACCCCAGTCCTGCACCCCGCCCCTGCGGCCCAATCCTGCACCCCTATCCTGCACTCTTGCACCCCAATCCTGTACCCCTATCCTGCACTCCTGCACCCCAATCCAGCACTCCTACACACCAATCCTGCAGCCCAATACCCAATCCTGCACTCCTACACCCCAATCCTACACCCCAATCCTGCACCCCTGCCCCTGCGCCCCAATCCTGCATTCCTACACCCCTGCACCCCAATCCTTCACCTTAATCCTCCCGCCCCGCACCCCAGTCTTGCACCCCTGCACCCCTATCCTGCACTCCTACACCCCAATCCTGCACCCAGATCCTACACCCCTACATTCCAATCCTACACCCCTGCACCCCAATCCTACACCCCAGTCCTGCACCCCTGCACCCCAATCCTGCACCCCAATCCCGCACCCCAATCCCGCACCCCGACACCCCCATCCTGCCGCCGCGCTCCCGGATCTCACTCCACGCCGATACCCGACGGGAGCCGATCCCCTCCCCAGGAGCTCTCCCGGAGCTCTCCCGTTCCTCCCCCCGGGACGTTTCCTTCCCATCCCGCTCCCGGCACCGATTCCGCTCCCGAGAGCAGCGGGAGCTGACCCCGGCAAGCATCGCTTCCCTGATTCCCCGGGAATCTCGGATCCACAAACTGCACCCCATCAGCGCCCGGAGACCCCCGAAAGGCGTCCCTGCACTCCCCAGGGCATGGAATATCCATGGAAAGTGCGATCCTGGGGATCCTGCACCCCCCAGAGCATGGAATATCCATGGAAAGGACGATCCTGGGGATCCTGCATCCCCCAGAGCATGGAATATCCATGGAAAGGGCGATCCTGGGGATCCTGCACCCCTCAGAGCATGGAATATCCATGGAAAGTGCGATCCTGGGGATCCTGCATCCCCCAGAGCATGGAATATCCATGGAAAGGGCGATCCTGGGGATCCTGCACCCCCCACAGCATGGAATATCCATGGAAAGGGCGATCCTGGGGACCCTGCACTCCCCAGGGCGTGGAATATCCATGGAAAGGGCGATCCTGGGGATCCTGCAGCCCCCAGGGCATGGAATATCCATGGAAAGGAGGTCCCTGCAGTGTCCCCCAGCTCCCACCCCCATCCACATGGATCCACCACATGGTCCCCGGGATGCTCCCAAACTTGTGCCAGGATATTTGAGGGGAGCGGGACCCCCATTCCCGGGGC
>VZRF01011153.1:81362-94860 GCA_013396875.1 Vireo altiloquus | reverse complement strand
TTTTTGGTGCTTTAGAAATATCAAATCTTCATTTAATCAGCCCCAAAACCCTCAATTAGGCAGCCAAAAATTCCTCTGGGACCAGGCAATTTGTCCCTGCTGGTGCAGCCAGGAGGCAGAGGCAGTCCTGAGCCAGCTGCTGGCATCTCCCAGCCCCCTGCGGATGTTATTCATGAACAGTTCCTGTCCGACCTCAAAACACTTTCTGTTCATGCCCTCATGCCAAAGCTCCTGGAGCAGCTCCACGGAATGCCTCTGCCCTGGCAGAATGAAGCATTCATGTCCTTCCCAGCCAGCAGGAAAAATCTCCCTGGTTTTGGTAACTTAGAAAAGATTTTTTTTTTTAGATATCTTTTGCTCGAGAGGTTCTTCTAAGGGCAGTCAGAGCTCCTGCAGATTGGATTCTCCAGCAGAGAAAAATGTAAATATGACACATTTTGAAATTGCTATTCTCCTTAGCCAGTGAGGTTTTCTATCTTTTATCTTTTATTTATTATTTCTATCTTTTATCTAAAGATTCATACTTTGTGTTGTCAGAGACACAAACGACCTCCAGCTAACTGGAGAGAGCAAAAGATTTGTTCTCTCTTCTTGATATTAGTAAAAAGCCTTCTGAAAAATCTGTGAATGGAGTTAATCTATGAATCTATGAATGGAGTCAATTTATAAACAAAGCCTAGAAATAGGGCTTCAAAATCCCCACATCTCCCCAGCCTAAAAACACCCCTCAAAAAAAATAAATGACAAAAAAATAAAAACAAAAAAAAAATAGCAATACACACAGGGGGAGGGGAGTGAAAGTGGGAAAGGGGGAGAAAAAACCAAATTATTGAAGGGCAGGGAATGTTTTCATACTTTGTGTTATGCTGTTCAGAGACACAAACGACCTCCAGCTAACTGGAGAGAGCAAAAGATTTGTTCTCTGTGCTTGATATTAATAAAAAGCCTTCTAAAAAATCTGTGAATGGAGTCAATCTATGAATCTATGAATGGAGTCAATTTATAAACAAAGCCGAGAAATAGGGCTTAAAAACTCCAATACCTCCCCAAAAAACCAGACCAAAAAACCAAATGGCAAAACCAAAAAAATAAATGAAAAAAAAAAAACAAAAAAAAAAACCCAAAAAAAAATAGCAATACATGTGGTGGGGGGAGAGGAGTAGGAGTGGGAAAGGAGGGGAAAAAAACAAATTATTGAAGGGCAGGGAGGGAATTCCAAGGAATGCTGAGGGAGGGAAGAGGAGTGGAGTGGGATTTGCCTGGCACACACTCACACTCACCTCCCTCGGTGTTGTAGCAATAGGCTGTGTAGTGTCCTGAGCCAAAGCCCTTCCCGTGATGCATCACCACAGCCGAGAGGTCATACACGAAGGTGTCTGTGGCAGGGCAGGAGGGCACAGAGTCCCTGCAGCAGTAAGGTTCCATGTTTAACACCTGCTCGAAGAGGACATGGACCCCGATCTTCTCGCGGTGATTGCGCTCAGACCACCTGGGGATACAAAGACTCTGCTCAGTGCTGTGTTTGCCGTGGTTTCACCCCAAAATTGCATCCCACAGACACCTCTCAGGCAGAGCTCCCTGTGCTTGTTGGGGGATTTGGTATCGAGCTGCATTTCCATGATTTCACCCCAAAATCACCCCTCAGGCACAGCTCCCTGTGCTGCTTGGGCAGGGTTTGGTATTGAGCTGCATTCCCATGGTTTTACCCCAAAATTGCACCCCACAGACACCTCTCAGGGAGAGCTCCCTGTGCTGCTTGGGGAGGGTTTGGTACCGAGCTGCATTCCCATGGTTTCACCCCAAAATTGCACCCCAAAATCACCCCTCAGGCACAGCTCCCTGTGCTGCTTGGGCAGGGTTTGGTATTGAGCTGCATTCCCATGGTTTTACCCCAAAATTGCACCCCAAAATCACCCCTCAGGCACAGCTCCCTGTGCTGCTTGGGCAGGGTTTGGTATTGAGCTGCATTCCCATGGTTTTACCCCAAAATTGCACCCCAAAATCACCCCTCAGGCACAGCTCCCTGTGCTGCTTGGGCAGGGTTTGGTATTGAGCTGCATTCCCATGGTTTTACCCCAAAATTGCACCCCAAAATCACCCCTCAGGCACAGCTCCCTGTGCTGCTTGGGCAGGGTTTGGTATTGAGCTGCATTCCCATGGTTTTACCCCAAAATTGCACCCCAAAATCACCCCTCAGGCACAGCTCCCTGTGCTGCTTGGGCAGGGTTTGGTATTGAGCTGCATTCCCATGGTTTTACCCCAAAATTGCACCCCAAAATCACCCCTCAGGCACAGCTCCCTGTGCTGCTTGGGCAGGGTTTGGTATTGAGCTGCATTCCCATGGTTTTACCCCAAAATTGCACCCCAAAATCACCCCTCAGGCACAGCTCCCTGTGCTGCTTGGGCAGGGTTTGGTATTGAGCTGCATTCCCATGGTTTTACCCCAAAATTGCACCCCAAAATCACCCCTCAGGCACAGCTCCCTGTGCTGCTTGGGCAGGGTTTGGTATTGAGCTGCATTCCCATGGTTTTACCCCAAAATTGCACCCCAAAATCACCCCTCAGGCACAGCTCCCTGTGCTGCTTGGGCAGGGTTTGGTATTGAGCTGCATTCCCATGGTTTTACCCCAAAATTGCACCCCAAAATCACCCCTCAGGCACAGCTCCCTGTGCTGCTTGGGCAGGGTTTGGTATTGAGCTGCATTCCCATGGTTTTACCCCAAAATTGCACCCCAAAATCACCCCTCAGGCACAGCTCCCTGTGCTGCTTGGGCAGGGTTTGGTATTGAGCTGCATTCCCATGGTTTTACCCCAAAATTGCACCCCAAAATCACCCCTCAGGCACAGCTCCCTGTGCTGCTTGGGCAGGGTTTGGTATTGAGCTGCATTCCCATGGTTTTACCCCAAAATTGCACCCCAAAATCACCCCTCAGGCACAGCTCCCTGTGCTGCTTGGGCAGGGTTTGGTATTGAGCTGCATTCCCATGGTTTTACCCCAAAATTGCACCCCAAAATCACCCCTCAGGCACAGCTCCCTGTGCTGCTTGGGCAGGGTTTGGTATTGAGCTGCATTCCCATGGTTTTACCCCAAAATTGCACCCCAAAATCACCCCTCAGGCACAGCTCCCTGTGCTGCTTGGGCAGGGTTTGGTATTGAGCTGCATTCCCATGGTTTTACCCCAAAATTGCACCCCAAAATCACCCCTCAGGCACAGCTCCCTGTGCTGCTTGGGCAGGGTTTGGTATTGAGCTGCATTCCCATGGTTTTACCCCAAAATTGCACCCCAAAATCACCCCTCAGGCACAGCTCCCTGTGCTGCTTGGGCAGGGTTTGGTATTGAGCTGCATTCCCATGGTTTTACCCCAAAATTGCACCCCAAAATCACCCCTCAGGCACAGCTCCCTGTGCTGCTTGGGCAGGGTTTGGTATTGAGCTGCATTCCCATGGTTTTACCCCAAAATTGCACCCCAAAATCACCCCTCAGGCACAGCTCCCTGTGCTGCTTGGGCAGGGTTTGGTATTGAGCTGCATTCCCATGGTTTTACCCCAAAATTGCACCCCAAAATCACCCCTCAGGCACAGCTCCCTGTGCTGCTTGGGCAGGGTTTGGTATTGAGCTGCATTCCCATGGTTTTACCCCAAAATTGCACCCCAAAATCACCCCTCAGGCACAGCTCCCTGTGCTGCTTGGGCAGGGTTTGGTATTGAGCTGCATTCCCATGGTTTTACCCCAAAATTGCACCCCAAAATCGCCTCTCAGGGAGAGCTCCCTGTGCTTGTTGGGGGATTTGGTACCGAGCTGCATTCCCATGGTTTTACCCCAAAATTGCACCCCAAAATCGCCTCTCAGGGAGAGCTCCCTGTGCTTGTTGGGGGATTTGGTACCGAGCTGCATTCCCATGGTTTTACCCCAAAATTGCACCCCAAAATCGCCTCTCAGGGAGAGCTCCCTGTGCTTGTTGGGGGATTTGGTACCGAGCTGCATTCCCATGGTTTTACCCCAAAATTGCACCCCAAAATCGCCTCTCAGGGAGAGCTCCCTGTGCTTGTTGGGGGATTTGGTATCGAGCTGCATTTCCATGATTTCACCCCAAAATCACCTCCCCGGCTACCCCTCAGGGAGAGCTCCTTGTGCTGCTTGGGGAGGGTTTGGTACCGAGCTGTGTTTCCCATGGTTTCACCCCAAAATCACCCCTCAGGGAGAGCTCCCTGTGCTGCTTGGGGAGGGTTTGGTACCGAGCTGTGTTTCCCATGGTTTCACCCCAAAATCACCCCTCAGGGAGAGCTCCCTGTGCTGCTTGGGGAGGGTTTGGTACCGAGCTGTGTTTCCCATGGTTTCACCCCAAAATCACCCCTCAGGGAGAGCTCCCTGTGCTGCTTGGGGAGGGTTTGGTACCGAGCTGCATTCCCACGGTTTCACCCCAAAATTGCACTCCACAGCCACCCCTCAGGCAGAGCTCCCTGTGCTGCTTGGGGAGGGTTGGTACCGAGCTGCATTCCCACGGTTTCACCCCAAAATTGCCCTCCCTAGCCACCCCTCAGGCAGAGCTCCCTGTGCTGCTTGGGGAGGGTTGGTACCGAGCTGCATTCCCACGGTTTCACCCCAAAATTGCCCTCCCTAGCCACCCCTCAGGCAGAGCTCCCTGTGCTGCTTGGGGAGGGTTGGTACCGAGCTGCATTCCCACGGTTTCACCCCAAAATTGCCCTCCCTAGCCACCCCTCAGGCAGAGCTCCCTGTGCTGCTTGGGAGGGTTTGGCACCAAGCTGTGTTTCCCATGATTTCACCCCAAAATTGCTCTCCCTGGCCACCCCTCAGGGAGAGCTCCCTGTGCTGCTTGGGGAGGGTTCGGTACTGAGCTGCATTTCCATGATTTCACCCCAAAATCACCCCTCAGGGAGAGCTCCCTGTGCTGCTTGGGGAGGGTTCGGTACTGAGCTGCATTTCCATGATTTCACCCCAAAATCACCCCTCAGGGAGAGCTCCCTGTGCTGCTTGGGGAGGGTTCGGTACTGAGCTGCATTTCCATGATTTCACCCCAAAATCACCCCTCAGGGAGAGCTCCCTGTGCTGCTTGGGGAGGGTTCGGTACTGAGCTGCATTTCCATGATTTCACCCCAAAATCACCCCTCAGGGAGAGCTCCCTGTGCTGCTTGGGGAGGGTTCGGTACTGAGCTGCATTTCCATGATTTCACCCCAAAATCACCCCTCAGGGAGAGCTCCCTGTGCTGCTTGGGGAGGGTTCGGTACTGAGCTGCATTTCCATGATTTCACCCCAAAATCACCCCTCAGGGAGAGCTCCCTGTGCTGCTTGGGGAGGGTTCGGTACTGAGCTGCATTTCCATGATTTCACCCCAAAATCACCCCTCAGGGAGAGCTCCCTGTGCTGCTTGGGGAGGGTTCGGTACTGAGCTGCATTTCCATGATTTCACCCCAAAATCACCCCTCAGGGAGAGCTCCCTGTGCTGCTTGGGGAGGGTTCGGTACTGAGCTGCATTTCCATGATTTCACCCCAAAATCACCCCTCAGGGAGAGCTCCCTGTGCTGCTTGGGGAGGGTTCGGTACCGAGCTGCATTTCCATGATTTCACCCCAAAATCACCCCTCAGGGAGAGCTCCTTGTGCTGCTTGAGGAGGGTTTGGTATCGAGCTGCATTCCCATGGTTTCACCCCAAAATTGCACCCCACAGACACCCCTCAGGCAGAGCTCCCTGTGCTGCTTGGGGAGGGTTTGGTACCAATGGGGTCACCTGACTTCGAGGGGTTTTGGGTTAGGTCTGCCTGGTTTGGGTCTGTTTGTTTTAGGGGTCTCCTGCCTTTGATTATTTCACTTTTAGGTGATGTTTCCTGCCATTGGTGATTTTTATCTCTAGATGGTGCCTCCTGACATGGGTGATTTTAATTTTAAGTGGGATCTCCTTCTGCCATTGATGATTTTAATTTTAGGTGATGTCTCCTGCCACTGACGACTTTTGTTTTAGGTGAGCTCTCCTCTTGCCATTTACAATTTTAATTTTAGCTGATTTCTCCTGCCATTGATGATTTTAATTTTAGCTGATTTCTCCTGCCATTGATGATTTTAATTTTAGCTGATTTCTCCTGCCATTGATGATTTTAATTTTAGCTGATTTCTCCTGCCACTGATGATTTTTACCTTAGGTGAGGTCTCCTCCCACTGTTGGTATTTTCTCTTTTAGGTGGGATATTGCTGAGCCAGATTTCTCCTCTCATCACCTTTAAAATCCTCACTTCCACCAATAACTCCTCCCACACCCAGCCTAACCTCTTCAGAAACTTGTCCTAATACTCTGAGCTTTTCCTGCTTTTAACTCAACAGGTAAACACCCAATATTGGCATTTAACTCTCAATCTCCCACCTTCAACAAATCATTCAAACTTATTTACCTCTCCTTCCAACCTGCCTGCAAATTTGAGTAAAACTCAAGGAAATTAAGGATTAATATGCAAAAAATATTAAATTGTGGCAGAAAACACCCTGAAAAGAAAGCAGCATGAAGGGGTTTCACACAGCTGCCTCTAGCAGGAATTGAGGGAGTTAAAGGCCCACTTTTGGTCACTTTTTCCCCCCAAAAACAGGGTCCAGGGGCTCACCTGAAGCGTTTAAGGTGCAGCCGGAGGACCTGAGGTAGTCTGTAGATCAGCAACTGCTTTTTAGCTTCACTCAGAACAAGAGGTTTAGGAGAAGACTTTCGCCGTTTGCCTGCCAAAAAAAAATCCCAAAAAAACCAACCCCAAAAACCCCAAGGCAGAGATTATTAGGATCCAATGAATTCCCCAAAGAGAAAAAACCAGCACGGGGTGAACTCTTTTATTCCAGCACGAGTGTGGAAATCAAAGTTTCAGGAATAAAGATTTCTGAATTCCTCCAGAGAGCAGAAAACTCCTGTGGGACCAAAACTTTTCCCTCCTCCTCACACAAACATTTGGCATCTCTGAGCTGCTCCTGCTGGGAAAACTCAGGAATACTGAGGGAGAGCTCAGGCCAGAGATCCCCTGGGCTGCAGCAGGTGGATTCCAGCACATAAATATTCCATATTTTATCCTCTCTGCTGCTTTGAGCTTCTCCCAGAAGCTTTCAAGAGCAGCTTCCAGCAGTTTGAGAGTCTCAAAGGGAGGCACAAAACGCTCCTGAAGCGACAGCAGAGCTGGGAATGAGGGAGAATTCCTCCCTCCTCTTCCCAGGAAGGACAAGTGGCTGCCAGAGCTCCCAGTCAGGACTGTACCTGTTAATTGCATTCGTTAATTGTTAATTGCCCCTCAGCACAGCCCCAGCTCAGAGCCCCTACTGCTCCTGGTGCTTGGGGCCTTTTCCCTGACTTTTTCCAGCTGGAAAATGCTCCCTGAACCATTCAGAATTCCCTTCCTGAGCCATTCAGAATTCCTTAGCCATCCAAAATTCCATTCCTGAGCCATTCAGAATTCCATTCCTTAGCAATCCAGAATTCCTTAGCCATTTGGAATTCTTTAGCCATTCAAAATTCCATTCTTTACCCATTCAAAATTCCTTAGCCATTCAAAATTCCTTAGCCATTCAGAATTCCTCAAAATCCATTTAATTCTGAAGCAATCATTACAATTAATTTCTTTTTTTTTTTCCCCTCCCGAAGAAATCAAAGCAAACCGAGTTAAGATGCAGCTGGACTTGCCCAATTTGTGGATCAGGATTTATTCCAGGCTCTGTTCCAAGCACATCCCAGGCAGGGATTATTTCCCAGCTCTCTGGGAAGATGTTTGGTAACAGATTTGCCATTTGATGGAGAGCAGATCCCTGCTGCTCTGGCTGCTCAGTTGCCACTCAAACCCTGGGCATTTTCCTCCTGAGGGGATGAACATTTGCCACAAATACCTGCAGGGGAAAGAAATCCAATTCCAAGGAATTTCAATCCTGCCTGAGGGTATAAAGTGATTTTCAGGGATAAAAGGAGCTTCAACTTCAAGGTGAATTCCCTTCTGGCTGAGCACAGCAAAGCACCTCACCAAAAACACATTCCCAGGATATTCCCAGCTCGGAGAAAATGCCCATGGAGAGTTCAAATTCCCACCTGGCACCTCGAGAAACTTTGATTTCTGGCTCAGGGATTCACTAAAGAACAGGCAGCACAAGGGTGATGGGTGAGAAAAGCTTTGCTGCCTCGCAGGGATGGGCAAAGTTCCTTCTTTTGCCTCGAAATCCAAAGAAATTTTCACCCCCAGGATTCCTGAAGTGGCTCCCAGCACAAGGGAGAGCAGCTTGGAATGTGCTCGTGTTAAAGGTGTGGGGAATTGTGCTGCTGGGTGAGAGAGGGGAGAGAAAAACAACATGACAGGTGGAGAAATGACACGGCAGGGGCAAAAAGTGACACTGCAGGGGGAAAAAGTGACACAGAAGGGGCAAAAAATGACACTGCAGGGGCAAAAAATGACACTGCAGGAGTAAAAAGTGACACTGCAGGGGGAAAAAATGAAATGTCAGAGCAAAAACTTACATGGCAGGAGCAAAAATGACATGGCAGGGGCAAAAAGTGACATGGCAGAGGCAAAAATGACATGGCAGGAGTAAAAAGTGACAAGGTAGGGGGAAAAATTAAATGTCAGAGCAAAAAATGACATGGCAGAGGCAGAAAGTGACACTGCAGGGGCAAAAAGTGACATGGCAGAGCAAAAATATGACACTGCAGGGGCAAAAAATGAAATGTCAGAGCAAAAAATGACACGGCAGGAGCAAAAAGTGACATGGCAGAGCCAGAAATGAAATNCCCAGCAGAGGCAAGAAAGTGACATGGCAGGGGCAAAAAGTGACATGGTAGAGCCAGAAATGAAATGGCAGAGCAAAAAAATGACACTTCAGGGGCAAAAAGTGATATGGCAGGGGCAAAAAATGAGATGTCAGAGCAAAAAATGACACTGCAGGGGCAAAAAGTGACATTGCAGGGGTAAAAAGTGACATTGCAGGGGTAAAAATTGGCTCATCAGAGGCAGAAAAGTGACACTGCAGGGGCAAAAAATGCCACATCAGAGGCAAAAAATGCCACATGAGAACCAAAAAACGACATGACACAGCCAAAAAGCGACACAGCAGAGGTCGAGTGGAGCCCGAAGGAGCTGCAGGGATGGACAGGAGGAGCAGCAGCAGGAGGAGGCACCAGGAGCAGATTTCCAGAGCCCAATCCCCTCCCCCGGGCAGGGAGCGACACTCGTAGCCCACTCACTGTTGCACTGGTCACAGGCGTAGATCCTCCCCTCCAGCGCCTCGGTCTCGGTGAATTTGGCCAACATCTCGGTGAGCAGGCACTGAGCAGGCTGCAGAGGGAGCAGTCCCTTCTCCAGGGAGTGATAACGCTCCGGGAATTCCAGGGAAAGGTCCCAGAAGGGCTCCACGGTGTTGGATTTGTAGTTGCACGTCCTGCAGGTGACCTGCAGAGAACAAGGATGGTTTGGAGCTCGGGGAGGTTCAAAAAAGCACAGAGCAGCTCCACGGACAAAAATCTGGGAGTATTTTTGATGTCCAGTGCAGGAAATAATTTCAATTCCTTTCTCAGTTGTCAAAGGAAAAATCTTTTGTGGGATTTGTTTCCTGCCTCAGGTAAACACCTTAACAGATGAAACAGCAGCTCACAGGTGGGTAAAGTGATCTACCTGGAATCTGTTTTCTGCTACAAAAAGTTAGCATTTTCTATCCAACCTTCCTTCCACAGTCTCTTTTTCCCCCTGAATATTCAAAGTGCCCAATTCCTTTCATGATTTGTTTGCTGGGTAAAAATTATTCATGGAAGGAGCTTGAAAATAACAAATTTCAGGTGTGCTGGTTTTCTTACGGCATCATAAATAACAGCAGCAAAGTTTTAATGGAATTACTGAGGTTGGAAAAGACCTTCAGGGTCATCAACCTGTGCCTGGTGCCCACCCTGAGCCCTGAGTGCCACGTCCAGGTGACACCTCCAGGGATGGGCACTCCAATCCTCCCTGGGCAGCCCCTGCCAAGGCCTGGCTGCCCTTTCCATGAGGAAATTCCTGCTGATTTCCAGCCTAAACCTCCCCTGGCCCAGCCTGAGGCTGTTCCCTCTCCTCCTGTCCCTGTTCCCTGGGATAAGATCCCAAATCCCCCCCTGGCTGCCCCCTCCTGTCAGGGAGTTGTGCAGAGCCACAGATTCCCCCTGATCCCCCTTTTCTCCAGGCTGAGCTCCTTTCCCAGCTCCCTCAGGATTCTCCAAACCCTTCCCCAGCTCCCTCACTGCTCCTCCAGCCCCTCCAGTCAAGCTCAGAGGCAAAATCCAAGCACATAAGGAGCCAGCAGACAGGAAAGGAGCTCAGTGCACAAAAGGGGGTCTGAAATCCAAGGCAGCACTTGCCCACCAGGGCTCCAGGAGCAGAACAAACAGCTCAGCAGTTATTTAGAGTGGGTCTCAGTAGCAGAAAATCCCCCTGGTTTGTATCTTCACACCACAACAGGGTCTGACCCAAGCACAAGGCACCAGCCCAGGGCTCAGAGACACAACTGAGCACAGAACATTGAGGAGCTCAGGAGAAATTAAGATTGGAAATGATTCAAATGAACCTGAGCAGACTCTTCTTCTCTGTGACAGCACCCAGGGAAGGGCTGGAGCTGTGCCAGGGGGATTTAGGTTGGATATTGGGAAAGGTTTTTCCCCCAGAGGGTGCTGGCACTGCCCAGGCTCCCCAGGGAATGGGCACGGCCCTGAGGCTGCCAGAGCTCCAGGAGCGTTTGGACAGCACTGCCAGGGATGCCCAGGGTGGGATTTTGGGGTGTCTGTGCAGGGTCAGGGATTGGATTTGATCCCTGTGGGTCCCTTCCAACTCAGGTTATTCTATAATTACATGAACCACGAACTTCAGGCATCCTTTCCCTGCGAGCCAAAAGCTTTAACTGGAAAAATCCACCTTTTGATCTCTGACATGCACAAAGTCCTAAAAATTGCTGAGCTCAGTGGCTCGGGGAAGGGTGGCAGAAATTTTCCTGACAACACACACAGAACACATTTCGTGTGCCTGATCCTGCAAAGCATCACTTCTGCTCCCATTTAATTCCTTCTGGAAAGCAAAAGGAGCTGGGACTTTCAAAATGCCTGGGGGATTTTGGGGCTCTCAATGTCTTCCTTGTGGGGAAGGACATATTTCCAACAAGGAACAGCACAGGAAAAAGAGAGCAAACAGCACCACAGGCACTTTGACCTCCCACACAAACCTTTGTTAAGAACACTCAAGTGTCTCTCGTGCTGGCAAAAAGAATTGTCACAAAGAGTTTGCCTCATTGTGTTCCTCCCAGGCACAGGAACGACACCAGAAAGGAGCAAAACGAATGCAAAGGCACCTTAAAAACACATTCAAACCTTAAAACCAAGAGCTCAGGACTTGTGTACTTGGGCAGGTTTCATCCTTACAGGGCAGAATCGAAGTGAAATTTGTGATCAGTGTGACAAGGATGGAAATGTGACACCTGCACAGCAACCTGAGGGATTTTTTCCTGGGGAATTGCTCCCAAGCCTTGCTCCTCACTGGGATCCTCAACACACAGAGCTCCTCGGTGTGAACAGCTCCAAGCCACCTCCCGTGGAAAAACAATTCCATACCTGGCTGAGCAGCTGCCCATGGAAAATGGTGTTGACCACCTTGAGGACCTGCTTGGTGAGCTTCCTCTGCGAGAAGGGGATGAGGATCCTGCGCTTGGTCCCCTCCGACTCCAGCTCCTGCTGGACCTTGTCCAGCAGCTCGCAGAGGAATTCCTGAGCGTCCTGCTGGTCGTAGCCGCGGAAGGCAGGGATCAGGCTCCACACGGAGTGCAGCATGGCAAAGGGGGACACCAGGGCCCACTTGCCAGACCACATCACTCTGAAGAGGGTGTGCAGCTCGTGGCAGAGGGAGATGTGCTTTGAGCTCGGCTCCTTGGGCTGGATCAGTTCTAAACTCCGGCTTATGGAGGAGCCCCCATTTAGGCCAGCTGGCGAGCTCTGCGTGCCAGACGATCCCACCTTGTCAGGCTTCCCTGGCTCGTTAGCAGCAGCCCCGTTTGCCAGCTTGCCAGGCACCCTGGCCCTCCCATTCACAGTTTTAGCTAAAAGTTCTTCCGTTTCACAGAGATCCAGGGTCAAGAAACATTCTCGGAACTTCTGGAGGTGGCTGAGCACCTGCAGGATGGAGTTCATGTAACAAGTGTTGCCCAGGTTCCTCAGCCCTGTCACCCCAGGCGTCATCAGGGGCTGGCGGCGGATGGAGTAGAACTGCCTGAATCTGCTGCTCTGCACCTGCCTTGAGGTAGGGGAAGCTGAGGCCACCTCCCTGAATTTCCTTGGGATCAAGCTCTCCCTGTGCACGTGGGACAGCAGCCTGGCGCTCTTCCTCGGCGGAGTGTTGGCCAACTCCTCCAGGAGCTGCCTCTTCATCTCCTGCCGCCGCCGCCGAGCCGCCTCCTTCTTCTTCTCCAGCTCCTCCATCTGTTTTTTCTCCTTCAGCTTCAGCTGCCCCCGGGAGCTCTTGTGGAACCAGGTGCGCAGTGCCCTCGCCAGCAGGGCCTGGCGCCGGTGCCACAGCGCCGTGAGCATCTGGGACTGGCCCTGAGGGCTCCTCCTCCACTCGTCCTCCGCCAGCGCCATGGAGCGCAGCGTCCTGCCGCTCCTCTGCCCCTTGATGGCCGACAGGGAGCTCCTCAGCACCTTCAGGTCCCCCTCGGGGTTGTCGTTGAGGACATAATCCTGGCAGAGGTAACAGAAGACGTAGAGCTCGTGCACCTCCATGGCCAGGGGGTGCCGGCTCTCCTGGAAGTGCCTCAGGGCGTGCTCCTCGATGTAGCGGCCGCAGGCCACGTGAGAGCACTTGAGGCAGGCCCAGAGGGACTCGGTGGTGTGGCAGTCCACGCACTGCCACTTCTGAGGGTTCAGGATCGAGTGGTCCTGGGCGAGTCGTAGCCGCCCCACATGTTTGCATCTATCCATGTCTCACAGGAGGAGTCGCTGCTCCCACCTGGGGAGGGAAAAAAATACAAGGAAAAGGAGTTTAGAGCTGTGATTTGGATTTGAGATCTCTTTTTGGATGATCGTGGAATGTCCTGACTTGGAAGGATCATCAAGGATCATCAGATCTGATTCCTGGCCCTGCACCCCAAATTCCCTCCATTTGCATCTATCCATGTCTCACAAGAGCAAGTCGCTGCTCCGACCTGGGGAGGGAAAAAAATACAGGGAAAAGGATTTTAGTGTCACAATTTGGATTTGAAATCTCTTTTTGGATGATCGTGGAATGTCCTGACTTGGAAGGATCATCAAGGATCATCAGATCTGATTCCTAGCCCTGCACAGGACACCCCAAATTCCCACCATTTGAAACTGTCCATGTCTCACAAGAGGTATCACTGCTCTGACCTCAGGAGGCAAAAAAGGAAACCACAGGGAAAAGGGTTTTAGAAAAGTGATTTGGATTTGAGATCTCTTTTTGGATGATCATGGAATGTCCTGACTTGGAAGGATCATCAAGGATCATCAGATCTGA
>VZRF01011153.1:64250-81267 GCA_013396875.1 Vireo altiloquus | reverse complement strand
GGGAAGAACTCGGGAGCTGTCATTGTCCATTTTGGGATGCGCTGAGGCAGGAGCCTCTGGAGCCCAGAGTGTGACCTCTGAAGGCCTTTCCAATCAATCTCTCCTTTATTCCTTTATTCCTGTCTGCTCTCTGTTTCTAGGGAGAAATTTAAGGCATCAGGAAACAGCAATCAGCAGGAAGACACACATCCAGAAAAAGTTCTACTCAGTGATTCTTGGAACTGTGGGGAAATCAAAGCTGGGGTGTGAGGAGGTGCAAAGAGCATTCACTCACATTCCCAGTTGTTGGAGTCCAAGATATTTGGAAAACCTCTCAAATTGCCCTGGGGGTGTCTGGGACCCTCGCTGGGACCACAAGAGGACACAGAGTCTTTGATTTGTGCCCATGGGAAAAGCTTCCAACACTTATGGATGAATTAAGAACATTAAAAATATAAGATAGATTATAGCTGAGTTTATCACAGGGTGAAAATTTGTAGTTTTGGGTTTTGTAGTATGGAGGTAAAAGAGGAGCAAGATGGAGGTTTTTGGGTGGTGCTCAGAGTTTTTCTTTTACTCCATTTTCTGCTGTGACAGTGGCACAGAGACATTGGTAGAATAGATTTGAGGTAGGGGAAATGTGTTAAAATAGGTGATGGTTATTGGCACAGAATAATAAATATATTACATTTTAACAGTTAATTGGGTGAAAAGTTTTTAAAACAGCTCTGCATTCTCGGCTTTGAGGTCCTGCAGCAGGAGATTTAGAGTGCAAAGCCCAGGTGTAAGGTGGCTAAATTTGAGATAAGAACTTGAATAAACAACATGAAAAACTAAAAACTGCAAGTCCAACTTCTTTTTATCTGGTTGGGACTTTGACAGAAGAATAAAAACCCCTGATTGAAGAACACAGCTGCATCAGAGGTGCAAAGAACCTTCACTCAGAGATTCCCAGTGAATTCCAGAGCTGTGGATCCATTTTTTTCCAGTCCCTCCCCAAGGCTGTGCTGCCAGGGAGGGAGGTCAGAGCCGCTCAGGTTACTCACGGAGTGGAGGTTACACATCCTTTCCTCCACCACGCAGCGTCCTGGGCGCGGAGCAGCTCCATCCTCCCAAGGAAGGGAATCTCGGAGGATTTAATTACTGGGAAGTCCTCACTGCGAGGCAGCTTCAAAGCCCTGCAGAGAGAGAGAGAGAGAGAGGGAGAGGAGGGAGAACATCGTGGTGAGGCACAGAAACCATCCCTGGAACGCTGGAAAGCTCTGCTCTGGAGCATCATTAACCCCTCAGCGCAGAGAGAACTTCATTTATTCCACAATTCTCTGGAATTACCCCCAGGAATCTGAATTTGGACATGTCACACACGCAAGAATCACTCTGGAATTTCGTTCTCTGCTTTTATTTTGGGTTGGTTTTTTTTTTTTTGGAGGGGAAGGCTGTAAAAAAAATCTGCTGATCACATGTAGCCTCTTCATGGTGAGGCTTTTGTAGTGGATGACCCAACATATGGCAGAGGGAAAAAATGGAAGTTAAGGAAAAAAAGAAGATAAAAAAAAAAAAAGGGAGGAAAAACGTGCCCCTCCTGTGATCACTTGGAATTTTGGCTGCTTCGATCGTTTGGTGAGAGACGGGGGGAGAAAGGGGAAAGATTAAAAAACCCAAATGAAAAAAAAAGCTGTGCTGAATTAAATTTCATTTCTAGGTGGTTTTTCAAACAATAAAAAGGAAGCAGTGAGGAGTTGTCAGGTGTGAAGTGCAACAAAATGAGAACCACAGAGGGGAGAAAAATGAGAAAAAAACCTGCCCAGAGGTAGAAGAGATTGGAAAAACTGATCTGTTGGAATAATCCACGAGAGGCTGAATTAAGCAGGTGACACAGGGACTTGGCACACAGAATATTTGGTTAAAACATCATTTTCTGAGGTGCAAAGTTGAACACTTGCCCAAGCTTTGAGGAGGGATTGAGCTCTAACCGGCATGGCTGGGCAGGGACCTGGCCAGGTCAAGGAAATGGATTTTTAGCAGCCCCAAATGACGCAAATTTGCTTTAATTCCCACCTTTATCAGTGATGTTGCTGTTAAGGAGGGAATCTCTTAAGAGAAAAATCAAAGCTCTTCAGTTCTTTCTCCTGGACTCCACAGGAAATTTCGCTCAAGTGGCCACTTCAGCACCCAAAGAACCACTGAGGGTTTTATTTAAACCAGCTCAGAAATTCCCACATCTCCCTTGGGCTGAGCTCATTCCCTCCCAAATCCCAGGACAAGGAAAGGCACTTTTTGAGCTAAACAAAGGATTGATTTGCTCTCTTCTTTCCAAGTTCCTAACATCCCTTTCCCACCTTTTTTCTCCTCTTTCCTCTTCATTTTTCTCCTCAGGTCTGGATATAAAAACCACGGGAATTTTTTTAGGGATGCTGTCTAGCCTTCGGTGAGAGCAAGTGGCAGAAATTCCAGCTTGCAGGAGTACAGACACTGTGGTAACATTGACAGCCTTCATTTACATAAAAGAATACTAATTATGTTGTATCATCAACATCTGTGATTCCGCTCACTGCCATATGCGACAGTGTGGGGAATTTAACCCTTGAGCCTCCCCCAGCACGCCAGATTTGTACTTTGAAACCAAAAACGGGCCTTGAAGGACACAATTTTCCAGGGATTCACTAAACAGCTGGATGCTCACGGGATCTGGAAAGTCTAAGCACATGAAATTCTCAAAAACCACAGAATTTCTCCTCAATTTCCAAGGAGGAAGAGCTGCTGGGTTCAGCTCTTCCAGGAAATCAATCCCACAGCAGCTCCAGGGCATTAAGGAATCGTGTTTGACAATGCAGGAGGCTGTCAGGAGATAAATCAGCAGCCTTTTGTCAACTGCTTTGGCTTTTCCTGGGCTGGGCCAGAAGATTTCCTGCTTGGAAAAGGGGGAAGACATTCCAAACACCTCTGTCAGCTGACAAAGCAGCTTTGTTGTGCCTAAATTCAGTCATTCTCAGCACAAAAGCATCTTTGATGCTGCATTTGATATCTCCCACCTGGTTTCTCTTTAGGTATCCAAAGATAATTCCTTTGCAAATCCAAGCCCTAATTCCACCTATGTCTGAAACTGAGGAAGAAATGCCATTTATTTCACCCAAAACCCACTTTGAATGAGAGGTTTTTTCTGCCATTTATTTCACCCCAAACCACTTGAATGAGAGGTTTTTTCCCTCGAAAGCCAAGGATTCTCCACCCACCACACTTCAGAGTTCTTCACATTCAAGATTTCTCTTGCTGACTCATGTTTTTGACTCTTTCCATGAAAAAAAAAGGGAAAAAAGAACTGGAATACTCTCACATATTCATTTCTGATGCTGCATTTGATATCTCCCACCTGGTTTCTCTTTAGGTATCCAAAGATAATTCCCTTGCAAATCCAAGCCCTAATTCCACCTACGTCTTAAATTGAGGAAGAAATGCCATTTAATTCACCCAAAAACCACTTTGAATGAGAGGTTTTTTCCCTCGAAAGCCAAGGATTCTCCACCCACCACACTTCAGAGTTCTTCACATTCAAGATTTCTCTTGCTGACTCATGTTTTTGACTCTTTCCATGAAAACAAAAAAAGGATTGGAATAAACTCTCACATGTTCCAAAGGCAGCTGGAGCAGCTGCAGGTCCAGCCTCGCATTCCCCCATGTGCCACGGAGGGAAATAAATCCCTGGAAATGCCTGAGGAGAGAAGTTTTCCTCTTTTTTTCCCTGCAATCTCCTCCCCAGGAGCAGCAGCTCCGGCAGGGATTAAAGGAGAACCTGAGCCGTGAGTCAGAACCTGGAAACACGAGGTGGGAAAAACAAACCTCGCTGAGATCACAAGGCTGGAGCTGCTTCAGAGATCCCAAAATCTCTGGGACAAGCCAGGATTTAGGGATGAGGAATGAACACTTTGGATTTTAAAAGCCTCGGAAACAAACACTCAGAGCTCTGCTCTTTGTCATTATCAGGTTTAACTCTCAGGTTTGCATTTATTTTTTTCCTTTTTTTTTCCCATAAAGGTTGATGTCATTTTAAGGAATCTCTATAAAATTCTCCTTTCTCACCTTCTTTTCCAGAGAAGGGTTGGGGAAGGGAAAAGAAGGAGAAGGAATCACTCAGTTGCTCTGCATGGAGCACTGCAACACACTAAAGATGAGTAAAACTAAAATAAAATAACAGGGAATAAAAGGAAAATAGAGGTATTAGTTCAGCTAATAACATTTTAGAGACTATTTGAAAACTTCTCACCTTGTAAATCACTTAAACACTGGGGCAAACCCCACTTTCTTTCCTTGCATGGCTCATAATCCTGGAAAAAAACCTCATGGCAAGATCCCCTAACAGCTTCCAGAACCAAAGGCAGCAGAAACAATTTGGCTGCTGACCCTAAAAGAGTGTTACAAGAAACCACACGAGTTCATTCTGCTCCTTTGTGCCATTGTTGCACATTTGGAACCTGATTAAAGCCATCTGCAGGCATCTGTTGACAGCAGCTACTTTCTTTTTCTAAATAAATCTGCAAGAAGCCAAAAGCAGCAGTTCAGGGGCCAGGGGAGGCGCTGGATGTTTGACCCTGGAATGATGCTGCTTTTATTTGTCCAAGAGGAGATTCCAGAATAAATAAAAGAGTCCTCAGTGCCAGCACAAACTCCTGGGAATCATCTGCCAGGACAGGTGGGAAGCTCCTGAAGGATTCTTTCACTCATTCCTTCATCCCTCTCCTGGGAATGGCAGAAGTGAAGCACTGGGAGCTGCTGCCACATTAAATAAAGCACATTTGCCTTTTTTCTAATCTTTTTGGTGTTTTGCAGCACTGTAGGGGAAAAAAAATCCTTGGATATTCTTGGTTTCCATCAGAACTACATAAAGAATACACAGAATTTGGTCAAATCATAGTGACAGGATGAGGGGAGCTTCAAACTGGAAGAGGGAAGGTTGAGGTTGGATATTGGGAAGGAATTCTTCCCCGTGAGGGTGAGGAGGGGCTGGGATGGAATTCCCAGAGAATCCATGGCTGCCTCATCCCTGGAAGTGTCCAAGGCCAGGCTGGAGCACTCTGGGATAGGGGAATGGGGTGGAAAGGGATGAGCTTTAAGATCTCAAAACCATTCTGGGATTCTGAGATTGTACAGAATAGGTTGAAAAATCCTGGATGCAAACCCCAAGCACTTCCCACTGTCCTGATGGCAGAACGACTTTTTGCTTTTTTATTTTACACCTCTCTCACACACTCTTTTACAGTTTGATGTATTCTCAGTGCTTTTAGCCCACACACTNACCTGGACCAAGTGCTGCACCCCAAAGAAATAAACACCGAGGTAAAAACCCTTTTTTTCCCCATAAAACCACATTTTGGTTTTAATTTTAAGACCAGGGAAAGGCATCAATCCCACCCCAACAGAGCACTTTTTATGTGGAACTCTCCAATTCCTGCTGCAAACACTCCGAAATGGAAACATGGAGATATCAGAGAGATCTCCAAGGATTCCACACAAGGACTCAAGAACATTCCTCCCCCAATTGTTGTAAAACCTCCTCGCTGTTTGTGAGGCACCAATTCTTAAAGCAGATGTGTGATGCAAACTTGGAATCTGAGCTGCACAGAAAACAGGGAATAAAATCCTGCTCCAACATCCACGTTCCAGTTCTGGCAGGAGCTGTCCCAGGAGGCAAAATCCTTTGTTTGTGGAATTCCAGAATGGCTGAAGTTGGAAAAACCTTCAGGATCATTGAGCTGTGCCTGATCCCCACCCATCCCCAGAACCTCCAGGGATGGAGATTCTAAACCTCTCTGGGTAGCTTCTTCCAATTCCTGACCAACCTTTCCATGGAGAAATTCCCCTGGAATTCTTCCTTCTCGAAGACACCAGAAATGACAATTTTTCAAGGGAAAAAACCCTCATGTAATTGTTTTTCTGTTAGAAAATAGGGATTGCTGCTCCAAGGAAGGAGTGTCACCACCACACCCCTCCACCCCCTGTCCTCAGAGACCCTCGTGGTCCAGAATTGCTCTCTCAGAGCATGGAAAACACCCAGGGAAAGAGGCACAGAGAGCTCATTTTCCTTCTCTTTCTCCAAAAAATCCATCAGGGTTTTCTCCCTTTGCTCCTCTCCTTCAAACCCTGCTTGGTTCAAACTTTTAAATTCCATCCCTGAGGAGCAACAATGTCCAGGGAGGTTTTTCCAGAGAGATTTTCCAGATTATTCTGGAGCTCTTTTTTCTGAGAACCATCAGCTTCCCTCTCTCCAGGATGACACAACAGCCAAATCACAGGTAAATTAACAGGGAAAAAAAGGAGGAAGACACCAAATCCTGAGAATTCCCATATTTTCTGTGCCAGGAGGGAGCTCAGAATCCTACAGGAGCCATGGAGGAGCTCCCTGCTGGATTCAGCTGTTGGATACAGGCACTGGAGGACTTCACACTCCACTCAGCTGCCCCAAACTCCAGCTCTGGCCACACTAGAGCTTGAGGAAAATGGGATTTTTCCTGCCAATTTTTCCAGCAAATTCAGGTTTGTGAACTCCTCTCAGTTAATTCCAACTCGGGAAGTGTTAAACTCTTCCTGGGAGCTCCCAAAATCCACTCTAGGCTCAAACTTGGAATTCTCAGCAATTAGTTTTCAAAGAAATATTGAAAAATCCCAACCAAACTCCCCCCAAAAAAAGTCCAACCACCCAAAGCTCTCGGATTAGGAAAATCCTATTCCCTGCACTGGCAGCACTTTTGGTGAGAATAAAGAGGATTTCTGCAGGATTTGGTTGTCTGAACCTGTCAGGAAGCTGAAGTTGCTGGATTTTGGCTCATCTTTGACTTTAGGGCACAACAAAAATACAAATAAAGCATTTTCAGGTCCAACCTCCGAACCAACCAAAGTGCTCGAGCAGGATGGAATCCCAGGGAAGGAGCAAGGATGAAAAACCACTTTTCCCTAAAATTCTGAGCACTTCAGAAAAAACCTTTAATGTCTTCAAGATTGCTTTAAATCTGACCTGGGGCCTCCCATAAACTGGAATGTGCTGCTGCCTCACCTACAGAGAAAAGGGAATGAAATATTCCCCATTCCTAGAGGCTGGAATGGATAAAATAACTCAATCCTGCCTTTTTTTTGTTGCTGTTCCCAGGGAATTGTTGAGCTCCACTCCCCAAAAACCACCTCCCTCAGCTTCCTGGTGAACTCCAAGGAGTCACAGAAGGCACCAAACTCCTTTTGGGGGTTGGCTGGGAGAGAAATTTATGACTCCACCAAAAAGATTTGGCATCTTCCAAGAGCTGGAATTTCAGCTCCACATGTGTCTTCTATCCACATTCCTCCCTGATGAAGATCCCTGGGAATGGAGCAGAGGTTTAGGGTTTGGAAATAATCATGGAGAGGAGGCAAAGAGGAGGTGAAAACCTTCAGCCCACCAAGGGATGAGTTGTTGTGCCTTTGCACACCAGGTAAAAACTGGAAGTTTTTAAAGTTTCAAGGGTTTTAAAGATGAAATTTGAATGTTCTTATCGAGCCAAGCTCAGTTTCTCACCTAAGATATGAATAAAAGTAAGTGATTAAAACCTCAAGTACCTTTATTTTTAATTTTCACCTCTTGACTTTGGCTTTAAGGCTCAATGTACAGGTGAAATATTGTCTATACATTCTTTAGGGTCACTGAAAACACACAAACAAACAAGATTCATATCCTACAGGTCCCTAAAAATGTGGGAATTTCTATTTAATGACCCTGGGTGTAAAAAGTATTGTTAAAATGCTATTTATGTCTTAGCTTGTGGCTTTCTAGAAGTTAATTTCTCTATTTATTCCATCACATAAAATCCCTTCTCCCCTTTCTCCATCCAGGTTTTATTTTTGGGATGGCTTTTGGAAGTGTCAAGATGATCTGAACACAGATCTGGGCATCAAAATTATTCACACCATTCCTGAACAGGTCCAAAGGGAAGGAATTCACAGCAATTCCCTGCCTCTTCCAGCCAGAGAAGCCTGAAACAACGACAGCAAACACAATTGGAACTCTCAGCCTGGAGCAGGAGAAAGAACAGAATTAGGACAGGCTGAGAGTTGATTCTGTCCAAGAGAAAGTTCTGATTTCACTTTACAACCAGCTCAGCACAACCCAGGAATTCCCAAAGAATTCTGTGTCCCCAGGGGTGACAACAGCACAGGGAGATGTTCCACATCCTGAAGTTTTCCACCCAAACATCCCTCCTGGAACAGCTCAGCCGGAGCAGGCAGGAGTAGAACTTCAACAGCACAAAATCAGCAGCGCCGACTCCAAATCCATGGGAAATTCACTTTTTTTGTGCCACTCATCCCCAAACTGTCAGGATTCACACCAAACCCAGAGTCTTTGCTTCCCTTCCCACTTCCCACTGCCCAGGGATGCTGCTCCAGGGATAGATCACAGGCAGGGATCTGTGCCCATGGAATGATTAACCAGGCACAGGTTAAAGCAAATCATCCCAACGGGACAAAGCAGGAGCAGAGATCAGCAGCCTTCCCCTCAGATTCCCACTTTCCCTGCCTTATCATTCCCTTTAATCACAGCCAACCACACAAATCCTGACATTTTTCCAGCCTGCAGGAAGCGTTTTTGCTTTTCCCCATGCTCTTTAGGCATTATTATCCCACTCAGCACATCCCATTTATCACCAACCGGCAGAGAAACAACACATCCAGAGTTGAGGTTCGCAGCAACAGTTCACAGATTATGTATTAAAAATACCAAAAATCACACACTCAGCCTTTTCACGGGGAAAATCCTACTCCAAACCCACCCAGCTTCACAAGAACAACAACAAAATCCCAAATCATTTTGGACTTGATCACCTGAAAGGTCTTTTCCAGCTTCACCGATTCCACGACTGCAAAGGCAGAGCCGGTTGCATTCTGACCTCGAGCACCTTCAGCATTCCCAAACCTGATGAATTCCGTCTCAAAACCGAGGGAATTTCAATAAAACACACCCTAAACCCCCTCCAGGGCACGGGGGAAGTTTGGCAGCTCCAGCACCTCGGGGTCCTCTCACCGCCGCAGGGATCCGCGAGCAGCCGAGGGATTCGGCAGCCAAATCCCAGCCTCTCGCAGGATCTCTTTGTGACAGACACAAAGAGGGATTACAGCACGGAGTGAAGTTCTGGGGAGTCCTCTGCTGTTCTTTTTGGAGCACAATTCTCATCCATCCCAGCGAAATCTCCTCGGGATTAGGAAGGAACCCATCCCGGCGGGTGTGGGAGGGGATGCAGGAGGCATCGCTCACGCCGAGGTGTCAGAGCCATCTCCGAGGCAATAAAGCATCAGCCAAGCCCAGCAGGCTGTGCCTTATTATCTCCCCCAGGCAGAAGGAACAGGCAGAGAGCACTGGAAGAGGAGGGCACAGTTCCACAGGCTGGGCTCCGAGCAGGGAAGGTGCCCCCAACACATTCGGGATCCCCAGACAAAAATCACGCCAGGTTTTGACAGCCTCTCCATCAATTCCTTTTCCTTCACTTGCCAATCAATTATTAGGGTTGTTTTTTAACCCCAAATGAGCGAGGCAGAACAGCAGAAAATTCTCTGTGAGTTTTCTAACAGCAGAAAATTTTCTCAGGGTTTTATAAACGCTGCGAATCAGTGAGGAGTCAATCACAGTGATTGATCCAATTTACCCAAGCACGGAGAGGACTTTGGTGTTTTATTTCTCTCACCAACAAACCCCAAGGTGCTCGATGGTATTTATGTACAGCATCCAGAAGAATTCCCACATGGAGAATGCTGCTGTGTCCCCAGCTGTGGAAACAGCAAATCTCTGAGCCCTCTGCTCAGACCCTGGGGCTCGACCAAGGGCTTCTGTGTTTTCTTGCCAACAAAGAATTAAGGGATTTACACATCCTCTTCCCCTGCTCAGCTGCTAGGCCCTGGTTTGTGCTGGGAAAAGTGAATCCATCCAGCACTCCCTGCTCTTCCTCAGTGTCCAAACAGGGGTTCTGGAGCGGCAGAAATAAAACCAAGATTCATGTTTTCAGCCCCAGCCTCACCCCGAGGTTTGTGCCTCTGTTTTTTGGTAGAAAAGGAAGAATTTCACTTGTTCAAATCTACCTTTCTCCCCCCACCACCCCCATTTCCTGATGGAATTATTCCTGATTTGCATATTCTGGCTGAAATCCTATTTTTTCCTGAATTACAGGCAGGAGCTGAGCGGTGCCTTTGTCCTCCCCACAAGCCGAGGTCGGAAGCAGGACCCCGATTTGTGAACTCTCAGGTTGTTAATCTTCCTTAAGAACTGGAGATCAACCCAGGCCCCATTCTGCAGCATCTGCTATTTTAATAAATTATCCTCCTAAGAGGTTAAAGTTCATCCCTTCAATTTGTCCTGAGATGAAACAACAACAGGACAAGGAGAGCAAAGAGGGAGAGGTGAATTTGGGTTTGATGCCACAAAAAGCTGCTCCTAAACCTTTCCAATTTTAGGATAAACAGGATATTTCCTTCCTCATTCTGACTCATTCCCACATTATCCAAACCAGCAGGTCCCTGGGAAGTGCAGGAAAAGAGCAATGAGAATTCCAAAGGAGATTTTTTTTTCCTCCCTTTGAAAGCCACTTGCTGTTTCCACTCTCCATCATGAATATTTTATCACCTCAAAATAAACTCTGGTGAGCAGAATCTTCATCCCTGCTCTGATTCAGGTGAATTAACTATTCTTAGTTAAATAGATTTTCTTCTAGTCTTAGTCTGATGACAGATTAACTCCTGACTGGTCGGATTATGGATTTACCTCTGGAACTAAATCACTTTTGAATCTGAGATATAGCTATTAGTTCTTTATAGCTCAGCTGAACAGCTTTTAGTGCCTCCTTTGTGTTTTTGAAAGAATGATTAAACATCATTAAATCCAAGCTCAGGGCTCTTTCTCCCAACTCCAGGGAATAAACAGCTGATTTAAGTTTTGTTTTTAAGAATAGGAGGGTTTTACATGGAATTTTTCAGCATAATTAATGCTGTTCTAAGTCTAGAATGGTTGTCCTTAAAATTAAAACATGTTTTTTGTGCTTGTTTAAAGGACATAACCTCCACTTTATCCTCCTCATGACTCTCCACATCAACCTGCTCTTCCCACGTGGTATTCCCATTATTTTTCTCCAGCTGCAGAAGACACAAAAAATTCCCAGAATCACAAAATATCCTGAGCTGGAAGGATAAAAATCATGAAAATCCAAATCCTGACTTCTCTACAGCAACTAGCAGACATTTAAGCATGGTTTGCTCTTAAATGAAATGTGAAATACTCCAAATATGACACCAGAAATGTCCCTGCCACCAGAAGAAGTAGCCACAAAGAAAAATCTCAATAACAAAAATAAATCCACCTGTAACTGCCATGGAAAGTCACTGGATGGGAGAGGTGGAGCATGGATGCTGAAATCTAGGATTTAGTCTCCCTCATCCCAAATCAAGGGGTTTTTAAAAAACACAACCCAAATTTTGGTGAAGTCATCTTTAAGCAGCCCTCTGAGCCAGTCACAACCTCAGAATTATTTAATTTCTCACTCTTTGACTTGAAAAAACCCCTCAGACATCCAGTTCCACCAACACCCCTACAGACACAAATATACATCCATATATATATAAAAATATCTCCTTGAATTGGGGTAACTCAATCCTTACACCTCTCCCTCCACCCAGAAACCCCCAGTGACTATAAATGCAACCAAAATTAACCCAAAAAAGCCACAAACTCCTCATTCCACGAGTTGAGTGAGACTGGGGGGAGGTTTTCATGCCCTAATTCAGCACATGAAGAAATGATTTGGTTCTTGGGGATCCCAGTGCAGAACTTTTGAATAAAAATATAATAATAAGATAATGCTTGAGGTAGGAATGAGCCAAAAAATCTGCATCATTTTTCTCCACACACGCAGCACTTGCTGTTTAACCTGCAGCACAAGGTGCAGTTCTAACCCAGCTGAAATTCCTGGGGAAAGGCAATTCCAGCACCAGGCAGGAGCTAGAATGGATCCAGCACATCCAGAAAAAGGATTTACAAGAGCACAGAGTGCCAGGACAAGGGGGAATGGATTTAAACTGACAGGGAGAGGATTTAGATGGGATTTCAGGGAAAAATTTTTCCCTGGAAGCACCCAAGGCCAGGCTGGAGCTCCCTGGCACTGTGGGAAGATGCCCTTGCCATGGCAGGGGTGGCACTGGATGCCATTTAAGGTCCCTCCCAACCCAAACCAGCCTGAACTTCTAGGATTTAACACAAAGTTTTGTCAGGAGCTTACAGGGATGGAGTCAGGCTCGGAGACACCAATCCCTGTCAGGAAAAAATATATATATTAAAAAAAAAATGGGAATAAAGCCCCAGCAGAGCAAACCCACGAGGCAGCACCGAGTTCTCCCCTCAGGACACTTTTAGGATTTCCTAAAAGCCACTTTTATCACTTCATCACCTCAACCCTGCCCAGCTCCTTCCACACCGCTTTTATTTCAACTCCAAACCCTTCCCAATTGTCTTCGGAGGCTTTTCAAAGCCTGGAGAGAGGGGCAGAATGTAATTACAGGACAGTATTTCTTCATCAAATCCAAAAGCCTCCCACTGAAAAGCCAGTGGGAAAATGTGGTCCCAAGGCAGCTCTGCTCCATGGAGGGGATGGATTTGCCTTTCACAGGGAATAAGTGGTCACCATTCCTTAATCAGCTCAGCTGATCCCCTATAGAACATCTCAATGCAGGGACACAGCTGTGGCCCATAACTCTTGGCTTGATCTTCCATGGTTTGCCTGAAAAAAGCCTGAAAAGGGCAGAAAAAGCACTAAAAATGCACTAAAGCTTCGCTCCGGTAAATTGGTCCTTTGAAAAAAAAAAAAATAAATAAAATACTCCATCCCTGGCTGCAGAGGGAGGGGGAAAACAGCTTTTTTTTTTTTTCAGTGCACACGGTTAAGGGATGAACGTGAAAGTTTTTGCTGTCTCCACCTCTCCCCAAAGCATTATTTCCTTTTAAAATCCAAGTTATTTAGCGATCCTGGCCTTCTGTGGGGATTCCCGTGCCTGAGGATGTACCTTTTTCCTGTGCCTTTTTCCTTTAGCATTTCAGTCAGCAAACACCCCAAAAAAACGCTGAAAAAAACACCTCCTCAGCCAGAATCTTTCTTTAAACAGAGCATTTGTCATGACTGACACGTCACACAAGACACATTTCGGAGGAACTTGGAGCTGTCAGATCCCTGGATTTCAGCTCTCTGTCTCCATTTGGAAAAGCAGCTGAAAGCTGAATTACAGAGGCGAGCAGAGAGACAAGAAAAGTGCGAGCAGCGTGGGGAGGGAGGAGAAAATCTCCTGGTTTTCAGATATCTTTTACTCCCTCAGTAAAGCTCTCACAAAAGCCAGACTTCTCAGTGAATTACAGCGTAATTACCTAATTAAAGGAACTCACCTAGCGAGTGCTCTTGCAAAAAAACTCGAGGTATGTCCCAACAATTTGCCTTTTTCTGAGGGATTTCAACTGATTTGTCACGGATTGGAGGTGTAAGAGCTCACTCATTATCATCTCGCAAGCTAAAAGCTCATTAACAACAATTAGGGAAAAAAAATATAAACTTGGCGGTTTTTGTGTTATTTTATGCCTACTTCAGACTCTTCTGAAGGGATTTTTCTCCTTCCACACCCAGCAGAACAGTGGCTTTTAATCTGCATTTTCCTCAGTACACCACGATATCAATTACTCCAAATACACAAATAATCACTGAGAAATTCCATCCCAAAGACACTGGCAAAGGACAGAATCTCACCTCCAGTTTTACCTCCTCTCACATTTTGTTTTGATGGGGTGTTCTGGCTGCTCTGTGCTGGAATTCAGGGAAAATCCTGAGCCACAAAAGCCTCACCTGGATCCATCTTTGAGCTAAACTCTCCTAAAAGCCCAAAGTGAAGAGCATTTGTGGGCAGGCAGGGAGACATCAACCCACAGCTGAGATATCTGCAGATCTAAATGGGATTTTGAAATGATTTCTGTTCAACAATTTGGATTTGCTCAGCACCCTCAGGAGCAAAGACTCGTTAAGGGTTTCACACTAATGAGGATCCTCTTCCTTTCACTAGCATTGAAGGGGGGATTTTTTCCATAAAAGAGCCTGTGGTGAAGGGTTTGGGAAAGGTGAAGAGGTTTGGGAAAGGTGAAGAGGTTTGGGAAAGGTGAAGGGGTTTGGGAAAGGTGAAGAGGTTTGGGAAAGGTGAAGGGTTTGGGAAAGGTGAAGAGGTTTGGGAACAACAGGCTGCTAAAACAGGAACATCTCTCAAGGTTTCATTCCCCAAAGGGGAAAAAAAAAACCAACCCAGCAACAAACCCAACCCTTGATGAAATATTCAAGCTGAAAACCACAAAGGTTGTTAAACAAAGTGAGAAAACTTCTCACTGGAGAGGATTCCTGCAGAAAATAAAGGATTAAGGAGGATCTTTGGAACAACTCCATCCTCCCTTTCCCCCTCACCTCAACCTCTGCTCCCAGTCACAGGCAAAGTTTTCAGACAACTTATTTGCTATTTCTCTGTTCATTTATAACGATTTTAAACCAAACCCCTCAGTTTTGTTTTGCCTCAGAGCTGGGGTCAACTTCAGAAAACCTTTCACGCTTCCCCAAAGCTAAAAACACCCAGGAAAGAATCCACACCTTACACAGCAGCAGCTGAATTTTGTAGTATTTTTTTAGAATTTTAGTATTTTGAAGTATTTCCGCTTGCTAACTGTTCCAAATCAATCCATTAACATCTTCTGAGGGTTGAGAAAACACTAAATTTCACTTTACGAGTCCCAGCAGAAGCCCTGTGACGTTTCAGTATAAAAACAGTTCACGAAGGGGGGAAAAAAAGCCAAGAAAAACAGGATCTGAAAGACATTTTCAGTCCTTTATAGTGAATAAACCACTTCTGCTGCTGAGAAAGTGCTTCTCGTCACGTGTTTGGAGGTGCTGAGACAAAACAGGGTTGCTTAAAACTAATAATTAACAAGCAAGTGTGTTTTAGCAGCAGAAAAACAGCCTGCAGTGAGTGATGTGGGCAGAGCTGCATCAGCCACCAGAAACTCTGCAAAAAAAGACACCCAGAGCAGAGACAAGACCTGAATGTGGCTTTTTCTGTCCCCTGCTGCCCAATTGTCACCATTCCCTTCCCCAACCCACGAGGCTGATCCCCAAATTTCTCCATCCTCACAGGCCTCCTGTCAAGCCCAGGGCTTTGGGCCACATGCAGGCAGAATCTCGGCAGGAATTGCAGCAAGAGATTCCTTCCTAACAATCCTTGGACACGTAACAGCCAAACAAAATCCTCAATTTTGGCTTCCTGGCTCTTTTCTAGCCCCTAACCCGTTGCATATGTGACTATTGTCCAAGCCCTGCTCCCGAAATTCTCTGTAACGAACCCAACTTGCACAAGACCCAGAATTATTCCGCACTGGAAAAAAATCTGCCAACTTCAAACCACCCTTTTCCACTCGGAGTCAGCTCGTATTCATCGGGAGAATGATCAGGGGAGGAATAAATGCACATTTATGGTTTGCTGAAAGCTCGGAGACATCAAATGCTGCTCAGGCTTGGCACATCGCTCCCAAATATTTGCACCCAGCCCATTCTCAAGGCAATTAAAAAGACCAAATAAAACCCCAAAGGCTTTTTTTGCCTTCTCCTTTTTGGGTTTTTAAACATCATCCAACCTCTCCGACCCTGGATAAAGCATAGCAGCCCCCGAGTGTAGCTGCCCAAGGCAGAGCAGCCAAAATTCAGTAAAAATTCCTCACAGGGCAGCTCCCCACACTTTACAGCAACACGCATTTAAACCAAGTTTAATCCACACTGCTCGCATCCACAGGGAGTTTTTAATTCACAATTCCACTCCTTTATCCCCTCTCATCCTCCAGCTCTTTCTCCCATCCTCATTCCTGCATCCCAGCCACGCTTCCACAGCTCCAGCAGCAGCTCAGCTCTCATCCCCCTCCCCAACACCTTGTTTTGCCTTCCAGCCCCTCCAAACCCTTTTAATCCACTATTTTCTGCCTTCCCTCCGGATAAAGAACGACTGCACCTATTCCAAGAGAAAACTCCTGCCGAACTCCACCGGTTTTCCCTGGAATGAGGAATTCCCACCTCACTCCCTGGGCTCCACGAGCATCTTTTCCCTGAGCATTTTCCTCGGTGCGTGAAAAGGACCAAATTTTGCATCGTTTCACACAGGACGAGCGACTCCGAGCATCTCTCCCTGACTGAAAGTACAAGCAAAAGAACTCCGCGAAGTGAAGGCAACTTCAGGCTCTCCCAGCATTTTGGGATAACGGGATGCTTTTTTCCCCACGCTGTTCCTCCACACGGAGCTGTTCTGACACACGGATCGAGCTCCTTCCCTGCCTAACGCGATTAACCGGCGCTTTTCCCCGAAAATTAGCAGCTTTCCCAGCGCTGAATTCCCTGATCCGTGATTCCCGTGGCTCCGGGAGCCCTCGTGGCAAGGGGGGGACACCCTTGGAGGGTTAAAAATGGGAATTTTGAAGCAGTTTTGCTGCCCGGAGCTGACTCTCACCACCAACAAACCCAACCCCAAGCCTCCCCTCCCGATCAAGTTCTGCTCTGTCCCCCTCTTGAGGACACAAACCCACGGCTTTTTGGGGTTGTTTTGTTTTTTTTTTTCCTAAATAAACACAAATCCGCACCGATTTTTTTCCCCTGTTTTCGTGCCCTCTCCCCGCTCCACCACACTCAGCACGGGGGTTGAAGGGGAGTTTTTTAAAGGGGTTTTCTCCTTCTCCCAGCAAAGCCACGACCCCCAGCACCCCCTCACGGTCCCGGGGAGGGGGGAACGTGTGGGGAGAGGGTTTAGGGAAGGGGAGGTAGGAGGGGGTGGAAGGAGATTTGGGGTTGGCTTAGGAACAAGGTCTTAGGGAGGACGACAGGGGGGTTTGGGGAGGTGGGAATCGATCTCAAGGATGAAGGGGGGAGAATATGGAGAGGGGAGGATGTTCCCTCAACAAAGGGAAAGTTGCGGAGCCGCCGAGCCCGGCGCG
>VZRF01011153.1:51809-64201 GCA_013396875.1 Vireo altiloquus | reverse complement strand
TCACCAGCACGCGCGAGCTGTCACCCAGCGCGAGACGCCCCGGCCGGCCACGCCTCCTCCCCGCCCATTGGCCGCCGCGCCCCGCCCCGCTCTCCCATTGGTTAGAACGCGCGTCACTCAACACCAACACCCGCCCCTCTCTCCGCCGCTTACGCTACCTGCGTAGCGCGGCACACAGGCCGAGCCCGCGGGGGTTTACGCTGTTTGCGTAGCGTACGCCGCGGCGGGCGAGAGCGGAGGCGGGGCGTACGGAGTCTGCGCAGCCAGCAGGGGGCGCTGTTCAATGGGCGCCGGGGGGGGCGGGCCGGCGCGGGTTCGAGTCCCGCCCCCGCCCGTGACGTACGGGGCTTTGTGAATCGCGGGGCCGAAGTTCGGTTGAGGCACGGGAGGGTAAATAAGGGTGTCGCGGAGACAAAGAGGCTCTTAAACCAGCGGCGCGGGGGGCCCCCGAGAGGGTGGCGTGGGGTGGGAGGTACCCCACGGGAGCCCTGAGGTGATGGGGGTGGGGGAGGCGCACCCCACGGGGGTCCCTGAGGTGATTGGGGGGCGGAACAAGGGAGAGGCTGTGAGGGCTTTGAGGTGATGGATGCCTTGAGATGGAGACCCTGAGGTGGTGAGGGGGCACCCTGAGGTGATGGAGACCCTGAGGTGATGGGAGGGCACCTTAAAGGGTCCCTGAGGTGATGTGGGTGACCGAGAGTGGGCCATGGGTGCTCTGAGGTGATGAAGACCCTCAGGTGAAGGGGACTGTCCGAAAGGCTCCCTGAGGTGATGGGGGGACCAAGGAGGAGGTTATGGGGGGGCTCTGAGGTGATGGAGACCCTGAGGTGATACACCCCAAAGTGTCCCTGAGGTGATGAGGGGACACCCCGAAGGGTCCCTGAGGTGATGAGGAGGATCCAGGGGGGCTGTGGGGGCCATGAGGTGATGGAGATAATGGAGGTCACACCCCACATGGCCCCTGGGGTGACAGGGACCCCGAGGTGAGGGTGGCACCAGTGCCCGGCCCATTTTGACTCCATACCTGCACAGAAATCCATACAATGAGAATTAAAACTGGAGACGAACGATCCTCACTCTCTTTGTGAGGTTAAAAAAAAAAAAGTGCCACAGCACAAGAACAGAACAAAAGCCTCAAAAATCCCCCCGGGGTGGCAGCAAGACTTGGGACTGGCTGTGCCACTGAAGCACTTGTGACACTGGTAACATCCCCTATCTAAAGAAATAAATATAAATAATAACCCCATTCCCAAAATCCCTGTTCCCTCTAGGTCAGGCTTCAATTTAGGGAATGAAACAACATTGACGGAGATTTTGAGAGGTGCAGAAACAGGGAAAAAAATAAGGATCCACAACGGAACGGGACCTCAGCCACCTCTCTTGAGACAACAACCAACCTTCCAACCCATGATTTGACAGGTAAAATGAGGATATTTTCAGGGGAAAAAGGGTAATTTTGGCCATGGAGAGTCATGCAGGGCAGCTAACTCCCTCACTCCCAGAATGCAGCTCTAAGGACGTCAAGGACTAAATCCTCCTCATCCTCCCCTCTGTGGAATCCCACTGACGTCAAGGGGTTAATTAAAGGCAGAAAGTGGCTCCAGGGGTCCCTTTTTTCTAACTCCAGGAACAGCAGAGTGTATTCAGAAAAATCCCAGGAATCCCCAGGGATTCCAGCACACACTTCCATGTTTTTTAGGCACGTGAGAGGAGTTTTGACTCGTCCGGTTATGGAGCAGCCTCGGGAATTAACAAAGCATTACCAACATTCACCATGACTAATCTGCTCATTAAGAAGGGTTGGTTTTTATTTTAACCTTAAAATGGGAAACAGGACAGGGATAACCATCCCTGCAAAACTTTGTTTCCCTAAGTTTTCCCAGTTTAACGACGTGGAGCAGCAATGAATTTTCACCACTGAACAGTCCCACACAAGTCATGAACTTGGGGCTAAGAGCTGCAAAAAATTCAGTATATTCAGCGTGCTGGAATTTCTACCACACTTAGGGGATGTTGTGCCATTTCTTATGGCTCATTAACCACCTCTTGCTGGGCCCTGTGCTGATTAAATTTATTAAATGCTCACAACTAAAAGCGCTGAGCACTCTAACTGTTAATTAGGTTTGCAGGTATAAATGATAATCAGAGAATCACATTAAAAAAAAAAAAAGTTCTCAGCCAGAAAATCAAGCCACAAATCAGCCTTTTCCCTTTTTGCTTCATAAAAAAAAAAACTGTTTAGGACAAATTATTTGTGTTTTCTTTGCTCTTATGGGCAAGGAACCAACAATATTTTTGAATATATTGAAGTGATATCATTATGTCATACAATGAATTTTTGGCTCTTATTGCCCAAATCCTTCCTTATTCCATTGAATCTTGAAGCCATCAGGATTCCTCAGATGGTGTCCAGGACATTTGTTACCTACCTTAAAAACAATGGGATAAAGCAGCTGGAATTCTCTCAGTGCCTGAAAAAGCTCCTGCCAGGCTCGTTTATTTATTTTTTAATTTATCCAGAGCCTTCATTGAGAGGCAGATTGTGACATTCCCATCAGCTACAAAGGATGAAGGCAAGGTTAGAATGTGCCAGGAACAGGAAAATGCAAGAATTCCTGGATTTTTTCAAAGGGAAACGTTTGCTTTGGGGGGATAAAGCTCCTGAAACAAATCCAAGGGAAGACTCTGCAAGTGAACAACACAAACCAGCACAACCCTCAAAACCCAGCGTTTTATTTGGATGAAACACAGCAAAACACTGATGTGGGAATAAAAAAAAATATAATTTTTTTAACAAGTGATCTCTCCTGTTTGAAACCACAGAAGCTCTGCCCTTGCTTTTGGCCAGAATTTCTCTTTTCCCTGTGCATAAATTCCCTGCAGGAAACACCATCCAAAGAACCACGGATCAAATAATCCCAAACCGTGGAGGACAACAAGAAGCACCGGAAAACTCTGAAATAAGCAAACCAAGAAGGAAAAAAAACCAAAACTCTGGTGCTGCTTCCCACATTTTGGAGGGATCTTGATCCAAACAGGATCCTGAGGTCAAGGAGCTGCAGGGAATCCTTTTCACCTGATGCCAGCCACGGGCACCTGCTGCTGCTTGCGGATCTTGTTGAAGAGCTCCATGTACTGCACCATGGTGTCCCCAGGGCTGTAGGCACTGTCGTGCTTGGAGCCGAACACCGAGGGGATCCCGGGAGTGTGGCTGCCCATGAAGCTCTGCATGAACTCCATCAGCAGGTTCCAGCAGTCGTTGGCGATCACACAGGGGCAGTNCCCTGGAACTGCCAACAGGGGCAGAATTCCACCTGGGAATGACCCCCAGAGCCCTGGAACTGGCAGCAGGGGCAGAATTCCACCTGGGAATGAGCCCAGAGCTCTGGAACTGCCAGCAGGGGCAGAATTCCACCTGGGAATGACCCCCAGAGCCCTGGAACTGCCAGCAGGGGCAGAATTCCACCTGGGAACGACCCCCAGAGCCCTGGAACTGCCAACAGGGGCAGAATTCCACCTGGGAATGACCCCCAGAGCCCTGGAACTGGCAGCAGGGGCAGAATTCCACCTGGGAATGAGCCCAGAGCTCTGGAACTGCCAGCAGGGGCAGAATTCCACCTGGGAATGACCCCCAGAGCCCTGGAACTACCAAGGGCAGAATTCCACCTGGGAATGACCCCCAGAGCTCTGGAACTGGCAGCAGGGGCAGAATTCCAGCTGGGAACACCTTCCACTGTCCCAGGCTGCTCCAAGTCCCATCCAGCCTGGCCTTGGACACTGCCAGGGATCCAGGGGCAGCCACAGCTTCTCTGGGCACCCTGTGCCAGGGCCTGCCCTCCTTCCTAGGGAAGAATTCCTCCCCAATATCCCATCTCTCCCTGCCCTCTTGCACTCTGAAGCCATTCCCCCTTCCCCTGGCACTCCAGGCCCTTGTGAATAAATAATCTCTCTCCATCTTCCCCACTAGCTCACTTCACACATCCTCAATTAGCTCACCCCTAAACTTTCCTTCTCCAGCCTCCCCTGCGGATTTTCCCTGCCTCTCCTTGCGTTCCCCACCCTTCCCAAAGGGCTCTTACCTCCACGGAGATGCCCCTGGCACTGGGGCCCATGGTGACCGTGCCCAGCTTCACCAGGAAGTCGCAGTACTGGTAGCGAGTGCCACGGCTCTCGATCTTGTTGGCCTTGGCGTTCTGGAAGAAGCCCTTGAGCTTCACCATGAGGGTGTCAAAGTTGGCATCGGCCACGAGGCAGGGTCCGTTCTCGAAGAGGGCAAAGCAGCTCAGGGGGTACTCGGAGTTGTGCATGACGTACATCAGCTTCCCTGTCTGCCCTGCAACGAGAGCCGGGCTGGAAAACCAACATTCCTGCCTTTTTATTTCCTGCTCCTTGCTTTAATCCTCATGCGTTTAGTATCCGTTCAGGGAATAGCTTGGATTTCCCTCTGGGGATTTACAGGGAAAAAGAAATCCTTGGCAGCTCCAGGATAAAACACCAGCACGGCTCAGGGTGAGGAGAACCTCAGGAGCGCCCACCTCCCACCCACTGCCCACCCTGGGCTCTCCTCCGAATTCCAGCTGCTTAAAAAAGCAGGAAAAAGCTGCTCTGGAAGATTCCAATGGGTCTGTTTGGGAACATCCACCGAGCAGAGCCTGGGCTGTGCAGGCTCAGTGCCACCGTGGTGAACATCAGTGCCTGGAGAGGATGTGGGGATCCAGAGGGAGGAAGGAAAAGGGAAAAGGAGAGGGAAAAGGAGAAGGAATTGTTCAAATTCTCATCAAAATTGTAAGAGACCCTCAAGATCATCCAGCCCAATCCTCAGCCCAGCACTGCTACTGTAACCCCTAAACTCCTAAACCGCATCACACAGATCCAGGCGCCTCTTCAACACCTCCAGGGAAGGTGGGGAAGGAGAAGGAAAAGGGGAGGAAAAGAAAAGCTGGAAAAGGACGCGTCGGAGAAGGGAAAGGGAAAAAGGAGCTTGGAGAAGGGCTGCTGACCCTGTGTGACCCTTCCCCTTGGAGAAGCCCCCCGGCCCTGCTGACCCTGTGTGCCGAGGGCGGCCGCGGTGTGATAAGTCTCGCAGTCCACGCCGAACGTCCCCTGCTTGTCCGCGCCCAGCGCCTCCAGCCGCCGCGCCAGCAGCTCCACCGTCTGCTGCACGCTCTTGCCCTCGGCCACCGGCACCTGCGACACGCTGCGACAGCGACCGCGGCTCACGGACCCACCGGGACACCGCCGGCCAACACCCCGGCCCCTGCCCGTGTCCCCGGGGCTGCTCCGCGCTCTCCATCCGGACACTCTCCCCGTGTCCCCGGGGCTGCTCCGCGCTCTCCATCCGGACACTCTCCCCGTGTCCCCGGGGCTGTCCCAGCCGGGGGCCCGTCCCGGGTCTGCCCCCTCATTCTAAAAGTCCCTCTCAGTGCCATCCCCCCATTCCGGGAGCCCTTCCCGGTACCGTACCCCGGAGCCCCCCTGCCCTCACCAGGTGACCCCCATGCTGCCGCCACCGGAACGGGCGGGGCCGGCGGCACCGGGAAGAGGCGGAGCCGCCCCGGAAGAGGCGGGGACAGGCCCCACGTGTCGCTTCCCGGTGCGGAGCCGCTCTACCCCCGGTGCCCCCGCCATGCCCAAGGCCCGGCGGGCGCGGGGCTCCGGCCCGGCCCCGGCGCTGCCCTTGGCCGAGCAGATCCTGCAGGACGCGGCCCCGCGGGTGCGGGGGAAGCGCGGGGGCCCCGGAGGAGCGGAGGAGCAGGACGGGGATGGCGGCGGGGATGGCTTCGTGGACGCGCGGCTGTCCCGGCGCATCCTGGAGCAGGCGAGGCGGCAGCAGGAGGAGCTGGAGGCCGAGCACGGCCCCGGAGCTCCCGCAGCTCCCCGGCAGCGCAGCGCGGTTCTGGGTGAGCCCCCGGTGACCACCGGGACCCTCCGGGAGCCCCGAGGGTGCGCGGCCCCGGGCTGAGGCAGCGCCGCTCCCCGCAGGTCCCGGCTCGGGGTCGGAGGATGATGATGATGATGAGGAATGGCCCTCGCTGGAGAAGGCGGCGGCGGCGGCCGCGGGACGGAGCGGGGACTACGGCGGGGAGGTGGAGGTGGACCCCGAGGACGAGAAAGCCATCGAGATGTTCATGAACAAGAACCCGCCGCTGAGGTGAGCAGGGGGCTGGGGCCGCTTCCCTGCACGGACCCCGACTCAGCCCCGGTCCCGTGTCAGCCCCGTGCGACCCCCGATTCATCCCCTCGTCCTTCCTCAGCCCCTGACTCAATCCCTGTCCCGTGTCAGCCCCCAGCTCGTCCCCATCCCATGTCATCCCCCTGCAACCCCCGATTCTCTCCCTGGCCCCGCACAGACCCCAACTCGCCCCCTGCCCTGCCAGCCCCTGACTCGCCCCTGTCCCCTGCCAGTCCCCCCTGGCCCCTCACTGACCCCGTCCCGTGCCGGCCCCAGGCGCACCCTGGCCGACATCATCATGGAGAAGATCACGGAGAAGCAGACGGAGGTGGACACGGCTCTGTCGGAGGTTTCGGGCTGCCCCATGCCCCAGCTCGACCCCCGAGTCCTGGAGGTCTACAGGGGCGTCAGGGAGGTGAGGCTGGAGCTGCTGAACCCACAGCCACCACCCCGAGGTGCTGAGGGAGAGAACAACTTGCTCGTGTCCCTGCTGGCAGTGCCCTCAGTCGTGGCCCGGCTGTGTCCCTGTCTCTGAAGGTGCTGTCCAAGTACAGGAGCGGGAAGCTCCCCAAGGCGTTTAAAATCATTCCTGCCTTGTCCAACTGGGAGCAGATCCTCTACATCACCGAGCCGGAGACGTGGACAGCTGCTGCCATGTACCAGGCCACCAGGTGAGGTCACCTCAGGAACCCTCTGGCATGGGAATTTTTGGCTTTTTCTTCCCATTACCAAAATGGGATTTACAAAACACCAACCCGCTCGTGTATGGCCTCCTTTCCTCATCCATCCCTTCGTGCTTTGCTGCTCCCAGGATATTTTCCTCCAACCTGAAGGAGAGGATGGCCCAGCGGTTCTACAACCTGGTGCTGCTGCCGCGGATCCGGGACGACATCGCCGAGTACAAGCGGCTCAACTTCCACCTGTACATGGCTCTGAAGAAGGCTCTGTTCAAACCTGCGGCTTGGTTCAAGGGTAGGGCTGCTGCAGGGTCTCCTCTGGGGCTTGGCTGGGTGGCTGTGGCGTGGCAGGGACGCTGTACCCTGCAGGAGTGGTGATTTCCTGGCATCAGGGAGAAGGGGCTGAGCCCCAGCGTGGGTGAAGGTGGTCGGTGCCTGACTGTCCCCATTCCCAGGGATCCTCATCCCTCTGTGTGAGTCTGGCACGTGCACACTCAGGGAGGCCATCATCATCGGCAGCATCCTCACCAAGTGCTCCATCCCCGTCCTGCACTCCAGGTGAGGCCCTGAGGGTGTTGAGGGGGGAAGAATTTCTCTTTCAGGGGCTCTGGGAAGTGTCTTGGATCCATCCCTCAGCCTCTCCTTGGAGGTGGTGATGGGATCACTCAGCTCCCTCTGGGGTTAAGATTTAAGGCTCAGCTTTGTGCCTGGTGCTCTGTGGCTCCAGTCCAATTCCCCAGTCGACCCCTCTGGTCTCTCCTTGGTCCTTGTGGCTCCAGCTTGGCTCTCCCCATGCCCATTCTTCAGTCCCCATGGCTCCAGTCCCTCTGACCCTTGCGGTCCCTCCTTGGTCCCCAAGCCCCATCCCCATGGCTCTGGCCCTGCCTGTTCCTTGGTCTCCATGGCTCCAGCCCTGTGGGCTCTTGAGTCCTATGCTCCATCCTTGATCCCTGGGGCTCCAGCCTGGCCCTTCTCGTACCCATTCCTTGCTTCCCATGGCTCCAGACTGGCCCCTCCCTGACCCCTCTGGTCCCTTCTTGATCCCTGAGCTCCTCCAGCCTCCTCCATGGTCCCCATGGCTCCAGTCCTGCTGACCCTGGTTGTCCCCAAGTCCCCATCTCCATCCCCATGGGTCCATCCTGGCCCCCTCTGACCCCATGCCTGTTCCTCAGTCCCCATGGCTGCAGCCTGGCACCCCCTGACCCCTCACCCTTCCTGTGTCCCCATGGCTCTGTCCCCTGACCCTGTGCCTGTTCCTTGGTCCCTGTGGCTCCATCCCCTGACTCCTCACCCCTCCTGTGTCCCCATGGCTCCATCNCTGTCCCCTGACCCTGTGCCTGTTCCTTGGTCCCTGTGGCTCTGTCCCCTGACTCCTCACCCCTCCTGTGTCCCCATGGCTCTGTCCCCTGCCCGTGACCCCTCCTGTGTCCCCGTAGCTCCATCCCCTGACCCCGTGCCTGTTCCTCGGTCCCTGTGACTCCATGCCCTGCCCCTCACCCCCTGTCCCAGTGTCCCCCTCACCCCCTGTCCCTGTCCCTGTGTCCCCCTGTCCCTGAGCCGTACCCCGTCCCGCAGCGCGGCGCTCCTGAAGCTGGCAGAGATGCAGTACAGCGGCGCCAACAGCATCTTCTTGCGCCTGCTCATCGACAAGAAGTACGCGCTGCCCTTCCGCGTGCTCGACGCCCTGGTCTTCCACTTCCTGGCCTTCCGCTCGGACCAGCGGCTCCTGCCCGTGCTGTGGCACCAGAGCTTCCTGGCCCTGGCACAGCGCTACAAGGAGGACCTGTCCTCGGAGCAGAAGGAGGCCCTGCTGGAGCTGCTCAAGTTCCACAGCCACCCCCAGATCTCGCCCGAGATCCGCCGGGAGCTGATGAACTCCAAGACGAGGGACGTGGAGGGGGAGCAGCCTGTGGCCATGGAATGAAGAGCTGGAGCCTGTCCCACCCCTGGGATGCTGCTGGATGCAGCTGAGCCTGGATTGGGAGCGTCCATCCTGGATCCTGAGGGATCACTGGGAACAGGCTGTGCCCACGGAGCAGGACTGAGCAGCCCCTGTGGTACCCAGGAGCCTGGTGCCAACCCTGGGACACTTTGGCTTGTTCCTGTAGTCAGAAATAAATCCGGAGCTGTGTCGGTCGGTCAGGGCTGGCTCTGTGTGCTCCCAGCCTGTCCCTGTCCCACCAGCCTCTGGCACTCCCTGCCTCAGGATTTTCCCAAACACTCCAGTGCCACCAGGGTTTACTTCCTGAAGCCACGGGGCCACTGTCCTCACCTGGCCATTGAGGCCACCTGCCTGGCCTGCTCCGGGCACTGTCCCCGAGTGCCACCTCTGCTGGAAGTCCCAGGGGGGACTTTTCCAGGAGGCTGCACTTCCCCAGGCCCTGCTGCTGGTGTCACTTCCCTCTGTGCCCTGCAGCTTTGGCCCTTGGAGAGGAGCCCCTGCTGCACCCCGTGAGCCGTGCCAAGGGCAGCTCCTCCTGCAGTCACCTCCCGTGGCAGGAGCAGGAGTTGGGTCCCCACACACCACAGCCTCTTCCATGCCTTCTGGTTGTAGCTTATTTTAAGGAAGCCAGAAGTTGATGGGCTCGAGATGGAGCCTGGGCTGGCATGCAGCACCTGGCACTCTCCTGCCACCCCCTGAGCTGCTCCAGTGCCTGTCACCTTCCAAACCTCTGCTCCAGGGGCACCTCACCTGCAGGAAGGCTCCACCTTCATCACCACCCTCCCTGAGCTGCCCTGGGTGTCCCTCAGGGTCCTGCCTGCCCTTCTCCCCATTCCATCCTGGGAAAAGCAAGGCTGGATCACCCAAGGGATCCCCACAGGATCCCAGTGCAGGGAAACCCTCGAGCCATTCCGGATTTTTTTTTTGTTTAAAATACTTTATTGCAACATCACAGGGTTCTCTGGCTCTCCCAGCAGAGGGACTTGTGCGAGTGAACACCAAACCAGTTTACTCTTAAATTAAAAACTCATTTATATATATATATATATAAAAAAAGAAACATTTCCTTTTGCACAGCCAGGCTCTGTCCCACCCCTCCTGCTCGCAGGAGGCAGCAGCTCCGTGGCTTTCCGGACCGGGCAGGCTCAGGGAGGAGCAGCAGCCCCATCTTTTTCTGCCTGATTTTTCTGTGGCTGGTGGCATCCAAAAAGGAAGATTTCTACCTCTTTTTCCATCATGTGGAGGGCAACAGCCACGGAGCCAAGATGTCCAGAGGTCCCCAGGTGGCAGCAGCATCTGCCTCCCATCCCTGTGGAGTCTCCGACTTCTCCTGGTTAATTCCACTCTGAAATGGTTTTCTCATAGAAAAAGCAGCATTTTTTTTTTTTTTTCCTTTTCGTTTTAAAACACTTTTTATAAAAAACTAACAAGATCAACAACAACAATACAAAAAAATGCAGTAATTGCTTTTCCAACTCAAGTGCGTAGCAAAGTTTTCCACCCTCTCGGGGGGCAGCAGCTCGGATCCACGTGGATGACCGCAGCCCCCTCCTGAGTGTGATCCGAAATCCCTGCCCTGGAAGAGTGGAGATGCATCCCAGACTATAGCAGCACATTCAAAGGTTTTCCTTAAATCCCAGTCTGATGCCTAAGCTACCGAAGGAGCACCCAGGGAGAGTCTCCCACTGCCCAGGGAGCCGGGGAAGGGGCAAAGGGGGAAGGCACTTTTTTTTTGGGGAAGGAGAGGAGAGCAGCACCCAGGCTCCACCCCAAGGAAGGCTCTCCTCCCTCCCCATTTCCCAGCAGTGAACAATAAATTAAGCAGCCTCCGTGGGCCAGCGGCAAAGCCGAGGGGACAGCACCCAAACCTCGACTCCTCCCGAGGCATGGCCGGGGAGTGCGTGTCCCCAAAATCCCACACACCCAACAGCACAAACAAACAAAGCCCCACGGGTCCTCTCCAAGCAGAAGCAGCTGCACAAACTTCCCCTGGAGCTGCAGGAACGTGGCATGAAGCGATGGCGACCGAGGGGCCACCGAGCAGCTGCTCCACGAGCCCTCGCAGGAGCCGGGGGGTGGTGAGGAGGATTCGGGTCCTGCAGGGCTGGCTCTCCATGATTTTTGTCCCTCACAGGGCTGGAAATGAAACACCCCAGAGAGCCAGGGAACACCAAGAGAGAAACAATTCTGACTTCATCCAGGTTCCTGCTGCCCATCCCCAGCACTGCCTCGGTCACTTCACTCCCCCCCAGCCGCCTGCAGCAGCTCCGAGCGTGGATCCAACTGCACATTCCCGGCCTGGGAAAGGCCCCTCGGAGGTGCTGGATGGGCAGGGGGGGATGCAGCGAGCTGGGGGTGTCCGGGGAGGGGCTGGAGCTCTCGGGAAGCACGGCTGGTCACAGGTTGACGTCGGTGACGTCCGTGGGGGTGCTCGTGGGCTGGCTGCCCCCATATGCTGCCGCCTTGGCGCTGAATTCCTGCTGGGATTGGGATGCCTGCTTCAGGCTCTCGGCTAAGGCTGCCTCGATCTGCTCCTGACAGGCCTTCAGGCAGTCCTGGAACAGGGAAACACACGCGAGGCATCAGTTCTGTGCTCCTCAGGGGTGGGAGCAGCTGCTGGGCTGCGCCTCTGACCAGCCCCGAACTCGCAGGGAAAAGGAGATTTTCTCCATTCAGGGACATCTCCAGCTCGTCCCTCCCCTGGCTGTCCAGGGAGGACCTCCCTGCTGACCCCACTCTGCAGGAATGTGTCCAGCAGCGCTCCCCAAAGCACCTCGGAGCCAGGGTGCAGCAAGGGCTGGGCAGCTCTGCCAAACTTCCCAGATCCCGGAGAAACAACTGTCCTTGGAAAATGGAACCCCCTCCAGCTCCCCAGCCCAGCTTTCCCAGAGCTCAGGCTGGTCCTGAGGCAGAGCTGGGCACAGGAATTCTGTGGGGAGCCCCTGAGGCAGCGGGACCTGACCCCAAACTCCCCCTACACCAGCAGCCCCCATCCGTGCGGGGAGAACAGAGCTTCTCACGAGGTGTTCACCCTCTCATCCCCTCTCTGACACCCCCAGGGTGGTGGAGGACACGCAGGAAGGCACAGGGGGCTGCCAGCAGCAGCAGCAGCGCTTGCCATCGATGCAAACCCCGCTCTGGTTTTTCCCCCACGAGCTGTAAGCAGAGGAGGAAACTCCCACTCGGACACGGCAGGGGCACGGCACAGCCCAGTGACAGTTTGCGCCTCACGGGACATTGTCACACCCGAAATCTCTTACCAGGAATCCACCAGCGCTTCTTAGAAACTGACAGAGGATGTGGTGAGTGAAAATAGCAACGCCCAGCTCCCCTTCCCCTGCTCCCCTTCCCCGGCTTCCCGTCAGCGCAGCCTCCTCCTGCCCCGGCACCGAGCGCCAGACACCCAGCTACAGGATCTCCATGGACACCCAGCCACGGGATCACCATGGACACCCAGCCACAGGCTGTCCATCACCATGGACACCCAGCCATGGATCACCATGGACACCCAGCCACAGGCTGTCCATCACCATGGACACCCAGCCACGGATCACCATGGACACCCAGCCACAGGCTGTCCATCACCATGGACACCCAGCCA
>VZRF01011153.1:41603-51707 GCA_013396875.1 Vireo altiloquus | reverse complement strand
ATGGGATCACCATGGACACCCAGCCATGGGATCACCATGGACACCCAGCCATGGGATCACCACGGACACCCAGCCATGGGATCACCACGGACACCCAACCATGGGATCACCACGGACACCCAGCCACGGGCTGTCCATCACCATCCCCTGGCTGTCCATCCCCATGGCCAGTCCATCCCTGGGCTCTCCATCACCATCCCAGGCTCTCTCTCACCATCCCCAGCTGTCCAGCACCATCCCTGGGCTGACCATGTGGCCAGTCCATCCCTGTGGCCAGTCCATCCCTGTTCCCTCCATCCCCACGGCCAGTGCATCCCAGGCTGTCCATCCCTGTGGCCAGTCCATCTCTCCATCCCCACAGCCAGTCCATCCCAGGTTGTCCATCCCAGGCTGTCCATCCCATCCCTGTTCCCTCCATCCCAGGCTCTCCATCCCCGTGGCCATCCCAGCTCTCCACCAGCACTCCTGGCCTGGGTGTGGGGTCACTGCTCTAGAGGGGAACCTGAGTCACAGCCTGGGGACACCACAGGGCTCGGGGAGAAGCAGCAGCAGCACCACAGGTGGGGGAGGCCCAGCCCAGGTGCTCTCCCAGGATCCCAAAACGCTGTGGATCCATCCCAGGGGGAGCTGCTGCGGTGCTGCCTGGGCTGGGGCTGTTCGTGCAGGGGGCACAGCAGCTGCTGGGGAGGGACAGGAGAGTGCTGGGCTCCATTTCAGCTCCTCTCCTTCCACACAGCCCTCCCTGCTTCCCACCTGTTCCCTGCTGCAGCTCCAGCCCGGAGCAGGTTGGGAGCAGGTGGCTGGAGCAGTTCTCTCTTTAAAAAGGCCCCGGAGAACAAAAAAATTCCATCTGCACAAACAGATCAGGAGCCTCCCGCCCGGACAAAGCCTCGTGGCAGCCACCACCCCCTCTCCTGCTCCAGGTCCTGTCAGGGGACTGTAACCGACCCCGGGCAGGAGAGGAGATCAAAGGGGAGAGGAAAAGCTCCCGACTGGAGCGACCTGGGGAGCCCCACAGGATCCTTATCCCTGCTCCAGGGGCAGCAGAGGGGCTGGAGACCCTCCCCCAATCCTGATGTCCCCAAACCTGGAAGGTTTCATGCCCCAGTCCCCCTTTGTCCCCCCCCAGCCTGGGCACTGCAACCGGACACTGAGGGGAGCAGATGCCGAGCCCAGCACGTCCCTGTGCCCATCCCGCCCTGCAAACCCGATCCTGCCAACACCTGCCCGGGCAGGGAACAGATCCTGCCCTTTGTGTGCCATTTCAAAGGCTCCCAGCCCACCCCGGGCAGGAGCAGCCCTGGGGCTGTGTTTGGGATCATCCCACAGCACAAATCCCAGAGGAGCTGGGGTTGGAAGTGCCCTCAGGAGCCCAAACCTGTGCCGGGTGGGCGTCACCCAGAGCAGGTGCCACAGGGACACATCCAGGTGGGTCTGGAATTCTCCAGAGAATTCCACCTCTTCCCCGGCCAGCTGTCCCACCACCCTCCAATGCAAGTTGTTCCTGGGAGAAGAAGGAGGATTCCCAGCAGCTGTTCCATTCCTGGTGCCCTTCCCGGTGCCCACTCACCACCTCGGTGCCCGTGATCCCGGCCAGCAGCTCCGTGATGGCCTCGCCGCTGAAGCCGTCGAGGGCCAGGCTCAGGCCGTGGACGGCGGCGCCGATGCTGCCCGTGGCGACCATGGACGGGGGGTACATCACGAAGGTGTAGTCTGGAGCCAGGACAACACCAGGGCGGGAAGGGGCTGTTAGTGGGGATCCTCACGGGGTTTGGAGTGGGATTTTTCCCTGGGAAGCTGAAATCCTGTGGCGGGGCAAGGGGAAAGCAGGATGGGGGGATATGGAACAGGGCAGGGCTGCAGGGACAGTCCTGAGAGGAGGCAGCTCCAGAGAGGCTGAGAAAAGCTGGCCCTGAGCCCTGGACACCCTCCAGGGTGCCCTCCAGAGCCTGGCACGTGGCCCTGCCCTCCCAGCATCTAAGAGCCCCCAGGAGCGATATCCCACCCGGAACGGCTCCCATGGGGAGCAAGGTGGGCACACAGCTCCACAAAGAGGTGGGGAGCCCATCCCAGGTGTCCTGGCACCTCCCAGGCCAGCCTGGCACCCACCTGTGGCACACAGGGCGATGAAGGTCTGGGCATGCTTCTTCACCAGCTCCACCTTGTCCGCGGGCAGCGGCAGCCGGTGCAGGATGTGAGCCAGGAAATCGTTGGCGATCACAGACACCAAGTCCCACTTGAGCTTCTCCAGCACCAGCAGCTCCCAGTGCTGTGGGGACAGAGGGGACAGAATGTTCTGGGGTCACTCAGGAGGCTCCAGAGTCAGCACAGGATGGGGGAGGGAGAAGGGAGAANAAGGAAAAGGGAAAAAGGAAAAGGGAAAAAGGAAAAGGGAAAAAGGAAAAGGGAAGGGCTGTCCCCACTCTGTGGCTGTGGCCTGGAGCTGCTCAGAGCTGGGAGCAGAGCTTGGAGGAGGAAGCAATAAATGTGGATGTTTCTTTCCAGGGATCAGCCCTGGACACTCCTCGCTCTGCAAGGTGCTGGGACAGCCCAGGGAGGGAAAACCAGAGCAGGGACAGAGGGAAAACCAGCGCAGGGAGCAGCAGAAGATTGCCAATCCCCTCCCCACTCCCAGGAGGACAGGCTGATCTCCAGGCTCCCAGAACAATCCAGCCAAGGGGACAGAGCTGCCTGTGGGGGCCATGCCTGCCCCACAAACCCCAGGGCAGGAGGGAATTCCCATGGGAGGAGGGAATGCAGCTTTTTGGCAGAAAATTCCCCTTTTCTCCACCAGGAAAGCCTCCAGCTGTGCTCAGAGCATCCCCAGCACGGCACAGCCACACCAATGCCCACCCAACACCCACTGAGGCTTCCTGGGTGCTGCCAACACCTCCATCCCAGCCCAGGCTGCTCCCTCCAAGCATCCAGCAGGGATTTCTGGATCTCCAGGAGCGAGCTGGGAGCAGATGGTGGAAGGCTGGGAGCCCCCTGAGTTCCAGCTGGAGCTCCTGAGCCCCTCCTGGCTCTGCCAGCCCTGGACAGGGACAGGGACAGATCCCAGCAGGGCTCAGGTGGTGCCAGGGTGAACACAAGGAGAGCCCCACTTGGAGCCTCAGCAGGAAATTTGGGATGGCTGCCCTCAAATCCTGGCTCTGGCAAGGCTGGAGCAGAGCCTGAACCCACCTGGGGGCCACACACATGGAGCTGTCCCTGCTGCCACCTCGGGGGTGACAATGCCACCTCGGGGGTGACAATGCCACCTCGGGGGGGTGACACTGCCACAGACCCTCAGCAGAGCTCAGACCTGCCAGGATCTTTCCCTTCCCACCCTCCCCCAATTCCCAATTCCCCCACATCCCAGCCATGAGGGTTTCCCAGCCCCTTTTCCCCCTCATCCTGAGGGGCAGCAGCAGATCTGGGTCAGGGGTCCCCAGAAAGGCCCCAGGAGGTGTCCCCAGGTCCCTGTCCTGGAGCGAGGGGTGGCAAAGGGAACCCCCCGAGGGGTTTGGGCCAGGGGTCCCCAGCTCAGCACCTCACCCTGCCCAGCACAACCTCCCCCTTCTCCCCTCGAACTCAGGGTCCCACCCAGCACTCCCCAAGAGCTCCAGGACAGATGGATTTGAGGAAGTGACACTTTTTTCCTACGCTCAGATCTTCCTTTTCCCCTTCTCCCCTTCCCTTTCCCCTTACACAACAAACCCACCCCAAGTTGCTCAAACAAGTGGCGTTGCTCAACCTGCCCCAAACCCCACCCTGTGCCCCAGCTGCTGCTTCCCAGCCCCCACTTTTCCCCCCAGGAATCCTTTCCTGCCTCCCACCAACACATTCCCTCTGGACTGGAGCAGGGGATGAGCACAGAGGGGGAAGCAGCAGCTCCTGGGTGTTGGAATCCAGAACAAACTCCCTCAGGTCCCTCAGACAGGACAAATCCTTCAGATCCCTGGATTTTCCCTCCATTCCCTCTCTACTGGAGCAGGATGTGCCCCCAAAAAGGGTGGAAATCCATGGAAATCCAGACAAGACTTGTAATCCAGAATCAAATCCCTCAGGTCCCTCAGACAGGGTAAATCCCTCAGGCCCCTGGATGTTCCCTCCACCCTCTCTGTACTGGAGCAGGATGTGCCCCCAAAAAAGGGTGGAAATCCATGGAAATCCAGGGAAGAGGACTCTCCATGGGTGTTGGGATTGGGATTTAACTCCCTCAGGCTCCTCAGCCAGGGCAAATCCTTCACAGATCCCTGGATATCCCCTCGACACTGGAGCAGGATGTGCCCCCAAAAAAGGGTGGAAATCCATGGAAATCCAGGGAAGAGAGCTGGATTGGGAGTTTTTAAAGCCAAATCCATGGGATAAAAGCGAGAAGGAGCTCTTGGAAAAGAGCTCCAGAGCCTGCAGATCACGGAGGGATTGGGCTTGGGAAAAGGAGGGAAGCCAAGTGTGGAAGGTCCCGAGTGGGAAGGGACAGGGATCAGGGTCACAGGGACACAGGGAAGGATCCCTGCAGAGCTCTGTCCCTGCTCTCCCTCACCTGGGAGCCTCCAGAGGGTTGGGAAAGCTGCTCCTGCTTTGGAAGCAGCCCAGGGAAGGAGCACAGGGAACGAGCCAGGAGCAGGGCCTGGAGCTCCCTCCTCACACAGCACACCCCAAAGGGATCCCTGAATCCAAGGGGAGCTCCCAGCACATTCCCAGCTCCTTTTCTTCCCCCAGGAAGGCACTGACAGCCTCAGGGCTGTGACAGAACCTGGGATATTCTGTCCCAAGGAGCTGCTCCAGAGCCAGCCAGGCCTCACCCGGGGCTGGGATGGATCCTGCAGCAGCTCCTTCCCAGCCACAGGTCCCTGATTATCCCTCCCTGTCCCTGGGATTTCCCTGCTCCCCAGTGCCAGGGATGGAGCTCAGGGAAGCCAAAGCTGCCCCTGCAGACCTCGGGCACTGCCTGCTCCCAGGTGGGACCCGAGCAGAGAGCAGGACAAAAACAGCCAAACATCCTTTTCCTGGCATTCCTCACGGAATCAGCTCCTGCCTGGGGAGTGGAACAGAGGAAGAAAGGGGGAAATGTCCTTTTGTTTCTTTGGTCTGAGAGGTCTGAACTCTCCTTGCCCATGGAGCATCCCAGAACTGGGAATGTGCCAGCTGCCCTCTCTGCCCATGGAGCATCCCAGAACTGGGAATGTGCCAGCTCCTCTCCGTTTCTCCAGCCTGAGGAGTGAATCCTCCCTGCCCATGGAGCATCCCAGAGTTGGGAATGTGCCAGCTCCTATCCTGCCAGATCCCCCAGGGCAGAGCTCCCCAAGGCTGGGATGGCAGAGCAGGGAGGGATCATCCCCTCCATGGGAAGTTTGGTCTCTCCTGGCTGCATCCCAGAGGAAAATGAAACAAAACAAAACAAAAAGAGGCAGGAAAAAGGAAAATTCCCAGGTGAGCACAGTCCTGGTGCTGCCAAAGAACCTCCAGCACCCTGAGAGGGCAGGGAATGTCTGATTCCATCTGGGATGTGCCAGTGTGTGCCCTCGGTGTGATTCCAGCTGGGAGCACAGCTTGGATTCATCCCTGCAGGTGGGAAGGATCCCTTGGATGCTGTCACACCCTCAGGGGAGCTGCTCCCCCAGCCCTGCAGTACCAAAATCCATCTGCAGCTGGAAAATGTGGAGCCAACTCCAGATTTCCAGGGCCAGGTGAGAGCTCTGGATGGAAAAACAGCCCCAGCTGAGCCACGAGAAGGGAAACACAAATTCTGGAGATTCCCAAGGGAACATCCCTGCATCCTCAGCTCTTATTCCCTCATTTTCACTCCCCACTGCTGCTTCTTCATCATCTCCACGGAGATTTTTTTTCCAGGGAATACCTGGCCTTGGAAAAGCTGAAGATTTCCAAGGCACAGCAAGAGGATGGAGATGATTTCCAGCTGCTCTCCCCCTGAGCTCTGAGCAGCTGAACCTCCTCTGGCCCAGGGAAAATTCTGATAGAAGAAGAGGGAAAAGAAAGAAGAGGAAAGAGAAAGAAGAGGAAAGAGAAAGAAGAGGAAAGAGAAAGAAGAGGAAAGAGAAAGAAGAGGAAAGAGAAAGAAGAGGAAAGAGAAAGAAGAGGAAAGAGAGAGAGAATTAAATTTAAAAAACCCAAGGTGGGTCAGAGAACAGCCTGGACGGAAATCCAACTTCCTCCAAATGGACAAATCCCTCCTTGCATCATTTCCTTCTCCCCCAGAATAACTCCAGCGAGGTCCTGTGTCCTTTCTGAAGGGCTGAGCTGCTGCCAAGCATCCCAGCCCAGGAGGAGGAGGAGGAAGCAAAGCCCCGGGGAACGTGAGCCAGCTTCCTGCAGAGCCGGGATGGCCTCGGGCCATGGGAAGGGAGGCCAGGATGTCACATTGTCCCAGCTGAAGAAGCTCCCCTGGCCCTGCTCTCCCCACCCTCCTCCAGGGGCTTGGGAAAGAGCAGGGGATGAGCACAGAGGGGGAAGGAGCAGATCCTGGGTGTTGGGATTGGGATTTAACTCCCTCAGGTCCCTCAGACAGGACAAATCCTTCACAGATCCCTGGATGTTCCCTCCATTCCCTCTGCACTGGAGCAGGATGTGCCCCCAAAAGGGGTTAAAATCCATGGAAATCCAGAATGAACTCCCTCAGGTCCCTCAGACAGGACAAACCCTTCAGATCCCTAGATTTTCCCTCCATCCCCTCTGCACTGGAGCAGGATGTATTCCCAAAAAGGGTGGAAATCCATGGAAATCCAGGGAAGAGGACTCTCCATGGGCTGTGGAGATCCTGCCCAGGGATCCCTCAGTGCCTCAATTCCCCTCCCTCAGGGCCAGGCTGGTTCCTGACACCTCTGCCCTTGGATAACCAGGAATAAACCAACCCCTGCTCTGCTGGGTGCTCGCATTCCCATCAGGAAAGAAGAAAGGGATCCAATTTCGATCCAAAAAAGCATTTTTGACCTCCCAAAATAAAATAATTTTCATCCATATTGACTCTGGAAGCATCCCCAGGATCCTGGGGCAGAGGAGCTCCAGGGTTGAGACCTGCAGGATCAGGAGGGAAAAACGGAGCAGATCTTTCCTCCTCCACCCCCAGCTCCCAGGAGGACAAAGCAGGGAAGAAAAACCTCAGGGGGAAGGAACAAAACCAACCCCAAAGCAGGCAGGAATTAACCCTGGAGAGTTTGGGAATGAGGGAGAAGCTCCAGGGATGCTCAAGATTGAGCTGAATCTCAAATTCTCAATGAAGATCACCCCCAAAAAAATCAGAATTAAAATATCTGTGATGTCCCTCAGGACTCAGCACCCAAAGAAATGAGAATTTCCTCGGGGCATTCCCATCCCTCACCCCACTCATCATCTCCCCAGGGCTAATTAAGGCAATAAACACCCACTAATGACTTCAGGCTGCTGGAGGGGGAAGGGATTTTCCCCAGGCAGCCTTGGAAAAAACCAGGTTGAGTTTGGGGCTCCCCAGGTGCCAGAAGAGCCTTTGGGTCACCCCTGAAAGCTCTGTGGGTTCTGTGCCCACCTAGGGTGGGCATGGGGTGACACTGCCAGCACCCCAAAAACTCCTGAGCTCCTGATTTGGGGCTGAGGAACTCCAGGGAGGTTCTGGGAGGCCAAAGGGCCCCAGGAGAGGAGAGGAGCAGGAAAAAAGGAGGTTTTCTCCCAGGAAAAAAGGAGGTTTTCTCCCAGGAAAAAAGGAGGTTTTCTCCCAGGAAAAAAAGGAGGTTTTCTCCCAGGAAAAAAGGAGGTTTTCTCCCAGGAAAAAAGGAGGTTTTCTCCCAGGAAAAAAGGGAATTTCTCCCAGGAAAAAGGAGTTTTTCTCCCAGGAAAAAAAGGGGATTTCTTCCAGGAAAAAAAGGAGTTTTCTCCCAGGAAAAAAAGGGAAGTTTTGAGCCAGGAGCAGGGCCTGGTTCTCCCAGGAAAAAAAGGGGATTTCTTCCAGGAAAAAAAGGAGTTTTCTCCCAGGAAACAGGGTTTTTTCTCACAGGAAACAGGGTTTTATCCCAGGAAAAAAAGGGTTTTCTCCCAGGAAAAAGGAGGTTTCTCCCATTTCCTCCATCGTGGCATGAGTGACAGCTCTTCCAGGAAACCCCGAGTGACAACCTCAAATGACAGCTCAGCAACGGCACAGACAACTTCCTCAACAACCAGGAGGAAAACAATTCTGCTTCCAGCACGGAGAAACCTCAGGCAGCAGGGGAAGGAGGAGGAGAAAGGCAGAGCAGGAGCAGAGGCGATGCCAAGCGGGACGTGGGCACCGGAGGGGGCACAGGGGAGGTTACCAGCAGCTCCTGGGGGGTGATGGAGTTGTCGGTGTAGATGCAGAGCTTCTCCACGGTCAGGGGCATGGTTTCCCTCAGCTTGGAGGCCAGCAGCATGCACACAGCTCCCAGCAGCTGCAGGTGGTTCTTCTGCACGGCCACCGAGGACAGGTAACGATCCACGTAATTCATGGCCAGCGGGAAAACCTCCTCCTCGCACTTCTGCTCCTCGCACACCTGAGCGGCCCCCAGAGGTAGAGACACAAGGGAAAAAAGGAGGTTTTGATGAGCTCAGAACAGCTCCAAAGCTGATATTTCACACTTGTCAGGCAGGCCCGGAGGGAAGGAGCTGCGGGCATCGCTCTGGGCGCATCCAGGATTTGTCGAAAACAGCGGAGCAGAGGTGCAGCTCTCCACGAATTGCACCAAAAAAGACCGAAAATGGTTCGATTTGGCTCCGTTTCTGCTGGGGATGGCTGCGGGCAGAGCTGCCAGCCCTGCCCTGGGGAGCTCCGGAGCAGCTCCAGCTGGAGAGCGGAGAGAGGAATCCAGCGCTGGCAATTCCACCTGGAGCGCTCCAGGGACACGGGGGAGCTCCAAGGCAGCGCTCGGATCAACGCCGAGTCCCCCAAAGTCTCCTCCCTCAGCCACCAGCAGAGTCCGGCAGCTCCCAGTTTCAGCTCTTATCTGCCGCCAGTATCGCAGCACTTGTCAGCTCGAACTTCCTTCTTTCGACAGGACCATAAAAATATTGCGGTTTCTCCTCATCCTGCAGCGAACAACACCCTGCTCCTCCTCCTCCTCCTCCCAGCCGCGGCTCTGTCCCGGCCATGGGGACAATGACACGCAGGTCGTGACAACTGCCAGTGGCATCTCTCTGCCTTTAGAGCTGCCCAGGAGCAGCTCCCAAAGCCGGAGTTTATCTAACAACCCTTCTTGAAAAATGGGATTGCGGGAACGGAGTAACAGCAAGGGAAAAAAAACCTTTAAAATGGAAATATTCATTATTTCTTTTACAGAGCTTCCTGCAGCAGCGGCTGGGGGACAGGCAGGACCCAGCCCTGCAGAATTCCGATTTATTGGGACTCCGTGAGATCCCTCCAACTTCATCCTGCAGAGAGCCGCGTTCATTTTTAATTTAGGGAAGTCAATAGTAGCGTTATTATTTCCCCCTTTAACCCCGGGTGTGCCCTGCAGGGCTGAGCCGTGCCGGGAGCTTTTGGGGTTTCTCTCACCCCCCCCGGTTATAGGTTCAGGGGGAAAATCGCATCTTTTAGCGCAGCCAAACTCACTGAGAGATGCAAATCGCCTTCCCCACCTGCCTGCGGACCCTCCATCCCCTCCGGTATCATCCCCGGGGGGTTGTTCGCCGCACCGGAGGGGGTGCAGCGGTTCCCGGGGGGTAACCCCGGTGCGTTTCCCGTACCTCCAGCATCCAGAAGGCCAACATCTTCCGCATGTAGGGCTGGATGTCGCGCTGCACGCACTGGAAGTAGGACACGCGGGGGCTGTAGCGCTCCTCCAGGCTCAGCAGGTTCTGCAGCACCCTCCGGTCCCCCAGCAGATGCGGATCGCGGCCGGCGCGGGGCACGCGGGGCGAGGACTCCACGCACAGCAGCTCCATCGGGGAGCGGCGGAACNTGGCTATGACTTCACATTAACCAATCAGAGTGCGGAGCGCCGCGGGAGGGGCGGGGCCAGGGGCGCGCCGGCGGGATGAGCGCACGTGGGGCGCGCGGGCGCTGCTGCCATGTTGGGGGGGGACAGGGGGGGACAGACGGACACGACCCCCCCGCCATCCCCACCGCGCATCTCCCTCCCTTTCCCCCCTCCCAGGCGTCTTCCAGCCCCCCTGAAC
>VZRF01011153.1:12514-33270 GCA_013396875.1 Vireo altiloquus | reverse complement strand
GAGGAGTTTGAAGAGTTTGAGGAGTTTGAGGAGTTTGAGGAGGAGTTTGAGAAGTTTTGAGCTCTCAGCCCAAGCAAAGAGAGAAACCAGAGGAGATTCACAATCCCAGAGCAGGGAAGAGGAGGAAAAGGGTGAAAAAACTGAGATTTAAGGGAAAAGTAAAAGCTTTTTGAGATTTTTAAGGGAAAAGTAAAAGCTGCATCGAGGGCTGGAATTTCAAAGGGTTTTTCTGTCGGAGTTATGGAAGAAGCAGAGGCTGGATTTGGGAATCTGCTCCTCCTTTGCAGGCTGGATGAAGATTGAACAGAATTTTATTGGCTTTAAAGCTACAATTCCATGGCCACGGAGAGCACACAGGTTGAGTGTCTCAAACGAGATTCCCAGAGGGAATAATTTGTGTTTTCCTGCTTGTCTGGATAACAAGACATGCAATAAAAATCTGTTCTCGATGCTGACTGTGACAAGTGCAGTTTGGGAAGAGCCAAGGATTCATTTCCCAGCTCTTCCTGCCTCGCTCAGAGCATTTCTCTGCTCCTCACTTTCCCTCCAGCCAGGTGGGATAAAGGAAATCACAGAATTCACCCAAACTCTGCAGAGGTGTGAGATGCTCAAATTGCCCATTTTGATCCTGGGAGAGGCTCAACTTCCTCCTTTCACCTGGGATTTCAGCACAGGGAGCTGGCAGAGCTCTGGGATGCCCCAAATCCTCGGGAATTCAGGAGGGCACAGCTGCAGGGCAGGAGGGTGAGGAGCAGTTTGGGGTTCTGGGGGGCTCTGAGGGCCAGCAGAGCTCCCTGAGCCCCCAGAGCAGCCCCATGTGGAAAGGCTCAAACTGCCAACCCAAGCCGTGCCCGGTGCCAGCGGAGCCAGGAGCAGCCTCTGCTTTCTAAACCAGCCCAGCCATGCCCTCTGTGCTGGCAGCAGCGGGCACAGGGAGCAGATCTGAGTCTCCTCAGCAAACTGCTGCCGAGCTGGGGGAGCCTGAAAGGTTTCCAGGCGACACTGGCAGTGCTTTGCTTTCCCCTGGCACTGCCTTCCCCTGGCAGTGCTTGCCCATGGCAATCCTTTCCCCCTGGCAATGCTGTCCCCTGGCAATGCTTTCCCATGGCAGTGCCTTCCCCTGGCAGTGCTTGCCCATGGAAATCCTTTTCCCCTGGCAATGCCTTCCCATGGCAATCCTTTCCTGTGCCACTCCTTTCCCGTGGCAATCCTTTCCTGTGGCAATCCTTGCCCATGCCAATGCTTTTCCCATGGCAATCCTTTCCCCCTGGCAGTGCTCTCCCATGGCAATCCTTTCCTGTGGCAATCCTTGCCCATGGCAATCCTTTCCCCCTGGCAATTCTTTCCTGTGGCAATCCTTGCCCATGGCAATGCTCTCCCTGTGGCAATGCCTTTCCCCTGGCAATCCTTTCCCGTAGCAATCCTTTCCCCCTGGCAATGCTCTCCCCTGGCAATCCTTGCCCATGGCAATCCCTTCCCCTGGCAATCCTTTCCCCCTGGCAATGCTCTCCCCCTGGCAATGCTCTCCCCTGGCAATCCTTGCCCATGGCAATCCTGTCCCATGGTGAGTGCCACTCCCACCTCGCTCTCCCCAGTACCCCCCAGGGCTCGTGGGGCTGCCAGCCCCCGGCCAGCACTGGCTCCTGCCATGCCAGCTGCTGCCAAGGGCACAGGGATATTGCGGCTCCTGCCATGCCAGCTGCTGCCAAGGGCACAGGGATATTGCGGCTCCTGCCATGCCAGCTGCTGCCAGGGGCACAGGGCACAGGGCACAGAGCACAGGGCACAGGGATGTTGTGGCTCCTGCCGTGCCAGTGCTGCCAGGGGCACAGGGCACAGGGCACAGAGCACAGGGCACAGGGATGTTGTGGCTCCTGCCGTGCCAGTGCTGCCAGGGGCACAGGGCACAGGGCACAGAGCACAGGGCACAGGGATGTTGTGGCTCCTGCCGTGCCAGTGCTGCCAGGGGCACAGGGCACAGGGCACAGAGCACAGGGCACAGGGATGTTGTGGCTCCTGCCGTGCCAGTGCTGCCAGGGGCACAGGGCACAGGGCACAGAGCACAGGGCACAGGGATGTTGTGGCTCCTGCCGTGCCAGTGCTGCCAGGGGCACAGGGCACAGGGCACAGAGCACAGGGCACAGGGATGTTGTGGCTCCTGCCGTGCCAGTGCTGCCAGGGGCACAGGGCACAGGGCACAGAGCACAGGGCACAGGGATGTTGTGGCTCCTGCCGTGCCAGTGCTGCCAGGGGCACAGGGCACAGGGCACAGAGCACAGGGCACAGGGATGTTGTGGCTCCTGCCGTGCCAGTGCTGCCAGGGGCACAGGGCACAGGGCACAGAGCACAGGGCACAGGGATGTTGTGGCTCCTGCCGTGCCAGTGCTGCCAGGGGCACAGGGCACAGGGCACAGAGCACAGGGCACAGGGATGTTGTGGCTCCTGCCGTGCCAGTGCTGCCAGGGGCACAGGGCACAGGGCACAGAGCACAGGGCACAGGGATGTTGTGGCTCCTGCCGTGCCAGTGCTGCCAGGGGCACAGGGCACAGGGCACAGAGCACAGGGCACAGGGATGTTGTGGCTCCTGCCGTGCCAGTGCTGCCAGGGGCACAGGGCACAGGGCACAGAGCACAGGGCACAGGGATGTTGTGGCTCCTGCCGTGCCAGTGCTGCCAGGGGCACAGGGCACAGGGCACAGAGCACAGGGCACAGGGATGTTGTGGCTCCTGCCGTGCCAGTGCTGCCAGGGGCACAGGGCACAGGGCACAGAGCACAGGGCACAGGGATGTTGTGTGTGTCAGTGATGAGTTCTTTCTTAGCTTCTCACCTCTACTCTTCACAGCTGGGATGAAATGCAGGTTTTTTTTCTTGTTTGGACTCAGTTGTTTATTGGTTCTTATTTATGTTCCACCCTTAGTAGTTGGAGTTACTAAGTAGTAATCTGTGAGTTCTGCTAATGAGTAAAACAAAGCTAACCATGGTGCTCCTCTGGCTTTGCAGAGCTTTTCTAAGGACCTTTGGTCTCCAATATTGATTTGTCACTTCAATTAATTTTATTTCTAACTCAGTATTTCAAGTCCAGCAGTGCGAATTATTTTGCCCAATTATAAGACACCATCGAAACCCATGAAGAAGAAGGAAGAAGAAAGTGAAAAAGAAGTATCCAGTCACTTAAAATCTCCATCTTGAATATTCTACATATATTCTATATAGACAGAATATATATTATAGATATATAATATAGATATATAGATATATATATTACTATAGATATATATATTACTATATAGATATTTATTACTATATATATATAGTAATATAGTTAGATATATATTACTATATTCTAAAGATATAGATAGATAGATAGATATTACTATATTCTAAAACCTTAAATCTCTAATTTCTCACCCTGTGACGTCACACCCTCCATTCAAACCACACACATGCATGATTTTAAAATCACTTTGGAAACTCAAAATTCCGAAGCCTATCCCAAGGCTTTTAGCAGGCTTTTCACAGGGTTTTATTGCAGAATGGAGCTTTCCAGCAGAGAAGAATTTAAAGTTTAAACTTCTCAGCTCCCAGGGTTCCAGCAGTTGGCAGGAGGGGTTCAGGGAGGCAGCGGAGCAGAGGTGAAACCACAGCACCACTAACGGTTCTTGCAAATCATCCCTGGGCAGCTCCTGCTCCTTCCTGCCTCAGCTCACCCCCAGAGATTTCTTGTTTGCTAAATGAGTTCTCCTCCCAAGAGGAAAAAAATGAGGTTTTTTTTCCCCTCCCCTTCACTGATTTGGTGTGTAATAAAAATCCGCAGTTGATATTTAAAGTGTTGGGAAGAGTTGAGGATTGGGGATTGATTTCCTGGCTCGGTTTTTGCTTTGCTCACAGCATTTTGCTGCTCCAGGTCTCAATTTCCACTCCCAAAATACCCACATGGAACCCTAAAATTGACCATATTTATTCTGCACTCCCAGGACACGAAGCCTGATCGTATTTAGGTGATTAATCACGAATGGTTTTCTTTGATTAAAGGTAATGAAGGTGCTTTGGGATGGTAAAAAATTCCCAGGTGGGAGATGATGCCTTCAAAACAACCCCACAAACACAGAGAGAAAGGATTGAATTCCTCCTGGAAATGACATCCAAGGCTGGAAAGGCACCTGGTAATTAACTCGGTGTAAATTAATCAGCTTCAGACAGCATTTAGGGACTTTCATAGCCCAGCGCTGCCTTTTGTAGTGACAACTCCCAGGAGGATTTTGAAGTCCTTCCTGCTCCAAAGGGTGGCGATTTGGGAATATTATTGCTTCACAAGAGGGATAAAATCACTCCAACCCCAAAACTTGGGGTTTTTTGCTTCACAAGAGGGATAAAATCACTCCAACCCCAAAACTTGGGGTTTTTTTGGGAATTCTGTCACACACAGGAGGTGCCAAGATAAGGAGGACAAAGGAGCTGCCTGAAGAGGGGAAAATGTGGGATCAGATTTCCTGGGAGAAGCTGCCAAAAAGGATTTGTCCCTTTTTTTGTGCTGCCTGCCCTGGCCTGGCTCGGGGAGCTGTGCCAGGGCACGGACAGGACCTGGCTGGCTCTGGAGCTGTGCCAGGGCACGGACAGGACCTGGCTGGCTCTGGAGCCTTGGCACAGCTGCCATAAAAAAGGGATTTAGGGAGAATTTGCCTTCAATAAAGGCAGATCAGAGCTCTGTTTTTTCCATCACCCAGCCGAGGATGTTGTGGTGGTGAAACCATTTCGGTGTGACTGTGTTTAAATCAGGAGAAATGTCAAATAAAGCGGGCTTGATGTAAAGTTTGGGTTGGGTTTGGGTAAAAGCATCTCGGAGGTAAATAAAGCTCCTCCCCAGCTCAAAGTGCCAGGAGATTGCCGAGCTCCAGAGCTTCCCACATACAGGGAATGAGGAAAGAAGAACACCAAGCGAGGCTTCTGTAGGGAATTAAAAAGGAGCTCAGAGCTGCCTGAATATTGGGCAAAAAAAGAAAAAAAAATTAAAAAAACAAAACAAAACAAAAAACAAACTGTGGGAAAAAAAAAATCACAATAATCTCCAAAGATAACTATCAGAAACTCCACCCCAGCTGCCCCCGAGGCACCCAGGAGGTGGCACTGGGCAGGGTGGAGCTGCCAGCAGTGGCACTGGGCAGGGACAGAGACCTGGGCGAAACCCCAAAGCTCAGAGGATGTTTGTCTCCCAAAAAGCTGGGAAGGGGTTGGGTTTATTTTTTTAATACCTGAAGGTAAAGCTGCGATTTTCTGTGGGTGGATCTCTCTCTCTCCTGGTTTTCCCTGTGTTTGGGGAAGAGCAGGGCTGGGATGTGATGCTGTAAGGGGAATTTGGGGTGAGGCTGCAGGACAGGAATCTCCCCGGTGGGATCCTGGCTCTGAGCTCTCCACGCTGGAGCAGGGCAGGAAAAAATTCCTTCCAAGCCACAAAAATCTTCCCGCTGGCCATCAGGATGGAGCTTTGCAGAACTTCTGGCCTCATTTCCTAACAGCTGCATCAATTCCTCATCCTTTGAGGCTGATTCCAGCCCAGCCTGGCCACTGAAGGCACCACGGAGGGACAATCCTACAGCAACGGGAGGGACTCAGATCCCACTGAGGAGTGGCTGCAGCCCTTCCAGATGTGAATAATCCCCTCAGGAGCCTGACTTTTGTGGGAAAGCAACCTCTGGAAAGCTGTGCCACATCTGATTGCCACCAGCTCCTCGCAGGTGGCACCTCGGTGCTAATCCTGCCACCCCAGCCTGGCGCTATCACCCCGCCCCGAGACCAGAGAGGGCAGAGATAAAGCAAAAAAAAAAGGGGTTTTTTGTGTTTTTTTGGTGCTCCTGCAGCTCCAGGCTTGGGTTTCTCAGAATCCAGCTGGCCTCGAAGGAGAAATGAGACAAACAAATGTGTGGGGAGAGGGAAAGATAGCAGTGCTGGGAGCTCCTGACCTGTCCCTGTCCTGTCCCTGGGTTTGGAATGGGAATCCCACAGTTTGGAATGGAAATCCCAGGATTTGGAATGGAAATCCCACAGTTTGGAATGGAAATCCCAGGGTTTGGAATGGAAATCCCACAGTTTGGAATGGAAATCTCAGGGTTTGGAATGGAAATCCCACAGTTTGGAATGGAAATCCCACAGTTTGGAATGGAAATCCCAGGGTTTGGAATGGAAATCCCACAGTTTGGAATGGAAATCCCACAGTTTGGAATGGAAATCCCACAGTTTGGAATGGAAATCCCAGGGTTTGGAATGGAAATCCCACAGTTTGGAATGGAAATCCCACAGTTTGGAATGGAAATCCCACAGTTTGGAATGGAAATCCCAGGGTTTGGAATGGAAATCCCACAGTTTGGAATGGAAATCCCACAGTTTGGAATGGAAATCCCACAGTTTGGAATGGAAATCCCAGGGTTTGGAATGGAAATCCCACAGTTTGGAATGGAAATCCCACAGTTTGGAATGGAAATCCCACAGTTTGGAATGGAAATCCCAGGGTTTGGAATGGAAATCCCACAGTTTGGAATGGAAATCCCACAGTTTGGAATGGAAATCCCACAGTTTGGAATGGAAATCCCAGGGTTTGGAATGGAAATCCCACAGTTTGGAATGGAAATCCCACAGTTTTCCTCCAGGAAATCCCACAGTTTGGAATGGAAATCCCACAGTTTTCCTCCAGGAAATCCCACAGTTTGGAATAGAAATCCCAGGATTTGGAATGGAAATCCCACAGTTTGGAATAGAAATCCCACAGTTTGGAATGGAAATCCCACAGAACTCTGGGATCCTCTTTTCCAGGGATACGCTGCTCGAGATTAATATTATCCTAATTAATAAACTGGAAATGAGAAATAAACTACATTGTGAGGAACAAATTGTGTCCTAAATCATCAACTATAAATAGGGAATCTGCATTTGGCCTAAACCCCAAAGGGCTTCCTGGGAAACAGGGCTGGGAAATGCTGCAAGGCACCTCAAATTCCCAATTTTCACAGCTCTAACCACCAAAATCCCAAACAATTCCCAATTTTCGGAGCTCTAACCACCAAAATCCCAAATGATTCCCAATTTTTGGAGCTCTAACCACCAAAATCCCAAATGATTCCAAATTTTTCCATCTCTAACCATCAAAATCCTGAGTGATTCCCAATTTTCCCATCTCCAACCACCAAAATCCCAAACAATTCCCAATTTTCACAGCTCTAACCACCAAAATCCCAAATTATTCCCAATTTTTGCACCTCTAACCACCAAAATCCGAAATTATTCCCAATTTTCCCATCTCCAACCACCAAAATCCCAAATGATTCCCAATTTTTACACCTCTAACCACCAAAATCCTGAGTGANAATCTCAAACAATTCCCAATTTTCGCAGCTCCAACCACCAAAATCCCAAATGATTCCCAATTTTTACACCTCTAACCACCAAAATCCTGAGTGATTCCCAATTTTCCCATCTCTAACCACCAAAATCCCAAACAATTCCCAATTTTCCCATCTCCAACCACCAAAATCTCAAACAATTCCCAATTTTCCCATCTCCAACCACCAAAATCCCAAACAATTCCCAATTTTCCCATCTCTAACCACCAAAATCCCAAACAATTCCCAATTTTCCCATCTCCAACCACCAAAATCCCAAATTATTCCCAATTTTTGGAGCTCCAACCACCAAACCCTTTTAAAAACCCCCAAATTTTAACCCTTTCTCCCTCCCCATTGATTTCAGGGTGGATTTCTTTTTTAATTTTAATTCTGGGTGGATTTATTTTTACTTTCCTCAGAGTCTCTCTCAAAGTGTTTATTTACTTCCTGCTTGGTGAAAGTGGAGAAAATAGAAATTCGAGCAACGAATTTCTGCTCACCTGCAGTGCCCCAAGGGTGCCCCAAGGGTGCCCTCAGAGCCCTTTTTGCACCCCAAACCCCCCAAAAAAACCTCGTTAAAACCTCACACTTGCAGGGCTCAAAGCGCTGAGGATGTGTCCTGGTTTGGGGCAAATTCTGAGGAGGATGTTTAAAGTTTAAAGGCACAAAATGGCATAAAATTCATTTTTCTGGGCGCAGAATAGCATAAAATTCATTTTTCTGGGGAGAGAATAGAATAAAATTCATTTTTCTGCACACAGAATAGAATAAAATTCATTTTTCTGCACACAGAATAGAATAAAATTCATTTTTCTGCACACAGAATAGAATAAAATTCATTTTTCTGCACACAGAATAGAATAAAATTCATTTTTCTGCACACAGAATAGAATAAAATTCATTTTTCTGCACACAGAATAGAATAAAATTCATTTTTCTGCACACAGAATAGAATAAAATTCATTTTTCTGCACACAGAATAGAATAAAATTCATTTTTCTGCACACAGAATAGAATAAAATTCATTTTTTCCGGACACAGAATAGCATAAAATTCATTTTTTTCTGGGCACAGAATACAATAAAATTNATTTTTCTAGGCACAGAATAGAATAAAATTCATTTTTTCCGGACACAGAATAGCATAAAATTCATTTTTTTCTGGGCACAGAATTGCATAAAATTCATTCCCTTCAAGATGCAACACTTTAAATTCTTATTTTGAGATGAATTCAGCAGCTCAAAATTCAACAGCTGAAATTCAACAGCTCAAAATTCTTATTTTGAGATGAATTCAGCAGCTCAAAATTCAACAGTTTAAAATTCAGCAGCCCAAATTCAACAACTCAAAATTCAACAGCAGCTGAAATTCAACAGCTGAAATTCAAGAGCTCAAAATTCAAGAACTCAAATTCAACAGCTGAAATTTAACAGCTCAAAATTCAACAGCTCAAATTCAAGAGCTTAAATTCAAGAGTTCAAAATTCAAGAGCTGAAATTTAACAGCCCAAATTCAGCAGCTCAAATTCAACAGCTTAAAATTCAACAGCCCAAAATTCAACACTCAAAATTGAACAGCTCAAAATTCAAGAGCTCAAATTCATCAACAGCTCAAAATTCAACAACCCAAATTCAAGAGCTCAAATTCAACAACCCAAATTCACCACTCAAATTTCACCAGCAGCCTCTCCTCTTTTCCTTCCTGCCCATCACGAACTCCACCGCAGACATTTCTGCTCGGGGGTTGGGCGAAGCTCCCGAGCTGCCTGCGAGCTTTTAGGCTCAACCCTGAGCTCTGCAAAGCTCGGCTTAGGCAGGGTTTAAAGGCTTTGCAGCAGGCTCGGCTAGCGAGAGAGGCTTTGAGGGATGTGGCACAGGAGGTTTGAGGAGGTGGCATTTGAGTTGTTGGCATTGTTGGCATTGTTGTGCCACTCCTGGTGCTGCTCTGAGGCTCCTGCAGCTCTTTGCACTCCAGATTTTGGAGCACCCCAAAAATTTGGGGTGATGTCTTGCCCAGGATAAGTGACCCAAATGAGCCCTCCTGGCTCTCTCCTCTCTGCAGGGTGATAGGAAACTGCTGGGAGAAAGAGAAGATGGAGAATTTGGGGAAATCTCTGCAAAATTGGGAGACTTTTTGGGGTGTTTTCAATGGTGGGGATGATCTGGGTTCTGCTTGTCCATGTAAATCAAATTATCAGACAGCAAAAAAAGGGGCAAAACTCTTGTTTTTATTGGTTTGTTGTCTGGATCAGGCTGGAAATCCAAGCAGGGCTGGTTTGGGAGGTGATTTCCATAAGCCTTGAGTCCATCTGAGCCTTGCTGCCACACAAAACCTGCCCAGGGAAACCTGAGCTGGGCTGGGGAGCAGCAAACCTGAACACCTGAGCTTGGAACAGGGAAAAAAATCCTTGGAAAAGGGGAGAAAATCCTTGGAAAAGGGAAAAGAACGACAAAACCTGCACAGAACTGCTGGGTTAGAGCCTGCAGATCCACATCCTGGAAGCAGGGATCTGCCTGAGGCAGAAACACTTCCCGGGAGGAGGAGAAATGCAGGATGGAGCTTTTTCCAAGGGATTGTTGCTCCTCACCTCTCCCAGTGCTGATCCAGGTGGTCTTGGCTCAAAGCAAGCAACATTTGGGCCTGATTTTGGAGGTTTCACCCCCTGGATATTGCAGGCAGAGGCACAAAGTGTTGTTTTGTTGCCTTCCACTAAGAATTTGGCACTTTTGAGATGAGCCCAGTGAAGCTGCACGAGCAGCAGGGCTGGTTTGGGGGGCTGATGCTAAAGAAATGAAGCAAAACACTGGAAATATTTGAATTTTGAGGTCGTTCCCTGCCCTAAATATCCCATTTTTTCCCCAAGCTGTGGCTCCTGCACCACACTCGACCAGCTGCAAGGAGAGGGAAAGCAGCACCAAGCTCCCTGCACCCATCTGACTTCTGCTCTCGCATAGGAAGTTGATCAAAACCTCACTTGGTTGCAAAAAAGAAAATCAGATTTCAAAACCGCTGCTCGAAAGGCTCCAGAGGCTCTCAGCAGCCCTGGATTAACCCTTTCCACCCTTTCCAGAGGGTTCCTTCCAGCTGGGGCTGCCACCAAATCCTTGGATTTTATCTTGGGGCTTATCACCTGTCTGATGTGCTCTTATCAACACATCTTATCTTGGGATGGGAGGGGATGGAGGGAAGGTTTGGGAAAGCTCAGTGAAAATAGTCACCCATTGCTAAAGGTGAGCAGAAAATGGGGAAAAAACAGTGGAAGTTTGGCTGGAAAATTCAATCTCCCTGTGAGAAAACACCTGATCCAGCTCCTGCTGGGAAAATCCAGCTCCTGCTGGGAAAATCCAGCTCCTTGGGGATTCCCAGTTCTGGATTCCAAGCCCAAAATCCTCATTGTCACGGAAGAGGCAAATTTTGTGTATTTTCCACCTATTATGGGAATCATTCCTGCAGCAGTGACCCAAAGATGTGAGTCCTGCCAGCCTGGGAATCCTGAGATCCACAGGGATCCCAGAGAAACGATGCCAGAGGATGGATCAGCATCCCAGAGGATGGATCAGCGTCCCTGAGGATGGATCAGCATCCCAGAGGATGGATCAGTGTCCCGGAGGATGGATCAGTGTCCCTGAGGATGGATCAGTGTCCCGGAGGATGGATCAGTGTCCCAGGGGATGGATCAGTGTCCCTGAGGATGGATCAGCGTCCCAGAGGATGGATCAGTGTCCCAGGGGATGGATCAGTGTCCCTGAGGATGGATCAGTGTCCCAGAGGATGGCTCAGTGTCCCAGGGGATGGATCAGTGTCCCTGAGGATGGATCAGTGTCCCAGGGGATGGATCAGTGTCCCAGGGGATGGATCAGCATCCCAGAGGATGGATCAGCGTCCCAGAGGATGGATCAGTGTCCCAGAGGATGGATCAGTGTCCCAGGGGATGGATCAGTGTCCCGGAGGATGGATCAGCATCCCAGAGGATGGATCAGCATCCCAGAGGATGGATCAGTGTCCCAGGGGATGGATCAGTGTCCCAGAGGATGGATCAGCACAGTTGTGACTCTTTATGGACAATGGAAAAACAGATTTGGCCTCACTTCGCTTTGGGAAGTCACAATTTCAGCATCCTTCCTGCCAGGCAGGGAAAATGCCACTGAACAGGGCAGGTTTGGGGTTTCTTTCCTGGGATGGGGAGCAGGTGGTCTGTGCTTGTCACCCCCTGCCTGTCACTCTGTCCTTGTCACCCCCTGCCTGTCACCCCATGTTTGTCACCCCTTGCCTGTTACCTGCTGTCACCCCATGTTTGTCACCCTCTCCTTTTCACCCCCTACCTGTCACCCCCTGCTTTTCACCCCACTGCCTGTCACCCTCTCCTTGTCATCTCCTGCCTGTCACCCCATGTCACCCTCTGTCAGCCCCTGCCTGTCACCCCTTGCCTGTCACCCTGTGCCTGTCACTCCCTGCCTGTCACCCTGTGCCACCCCCGTCACCCTGTGCCTGTCACCCCCTGCCTGTCACCCCTTGCCTGTCACCCTGTGCCTGTCACCCCGTGCCTGTCACCCTGTGCCCCCCCCGTCACCCTGTGCCTCTCACCCCCCTGTCACCCCGTGCCTGTCACCCTGTGCCCCCCCCGTCACCCTGTGCCTCTCACCCCCCTGTCACCCCGTGCCTGTCACCCTGTGCCCCCCCCGTCACCCTGTGCCTCTCACCCCCCTGTCACCCCGTGCCTGTCACCCTGTGCCCCCCCCGTCACCCTGTGCCTCTCACCCCCCTGTCACCCCGTGCCTGTCACCCTGTGCCCCCCCCGTCACCCTGTGCCTCTCACCCCCCTGTCACCCCGTGCCTGTCACCCTGTGCCCCCCCCGTCACCCTGTGCCTCTCACCCCCCTGTCACCCCGTGCCTGTCACCCTGTGCCCCCCCCGTCACCCTGTGCCTCTCACCCCCCTGTCACCCCGTGCCTGTCACCCTGTGCCCCCCCCGTCACCCTGTGCCTCTCACCCCCCTGTCACCCCGTGCCTGTCACCCTGTGCCCCCCCCGTCACCCTGTGCCTCTCACCCCCCTGTCACCCCGTGCCTGTCACCCTGTGCCCCCCCCGTCACCCTGTGCCTCTCACCCCCCTGTCACCCCGTGCCTGTCACCCTGTGCCCCCCCCGTCACCCTGTGCCTCTCACCCCCCTGTCACCCCGTGCCTGTCACCCTGTGCCCCCCCCGTCACCCTGTGCCTCTCACCCCCCTGTCACCCCGTGCCTGTCACCCTGTGCCCCCCCCGTCACCCTGTGCCTCTCACCCCCCTGTCACCCCGTGCCTGTCACCCTGTGCCCCCCCCGTCACCCTGTGCCTCTCACCCCCCTGTCACCCCGTGCCTGTCACCCTGTGCCCCCCCCGTCACCCTGTGCCTCTCACCCCCCTGTCACCCCGTGCCTGTCACCCTGTGCCCCCCCCGTCACCCTGTGCCTCTCACCCCCCTGTCACCCCGTGCCTGTCACCCTGTGCCCCCCCCGTCACCCTGTGCCTGTCACCCCATGCCTGTCACCCCATGCCTGTCCCCCGGTGCCACCCTGTCCCCTCCTCGCTGTGATTAAATCGGGGCTGTTCAACCGCCACCGCCAGATGTGGGAGCTCCTTTGTGCCCAGGCCGGGCGCAGAGCCCTGCTGACAGAGGTGACAGAGGGTGACAGGAGGTGACAGGAGGTGACAGGAGGTGACAGTTGTGTGCACGTGGAGCGTGTCCTGTGCCCCCCGGGTGCCCCTAAGCCGCAGGATCTCTGCTGGGCCCGTGGGAAATGATTTTATCGAGCTTTAAATATTTCCCCCCAAAGCAGAGCCTGTTTGTGGTGAGGCTGAGGCAGGGCCTGCTCTGTCCCTCACCAGATTTCCCTCTGGAATCTGGGAATGGCTCAGTTTTCCTGAGCTTTTTCCAGCTCAAAACCTCTGCTCTTCCCCAAATCCATGGCAGTATCAGACCTCTTCCCTCTCCTGCCCAGCTGGAGGATTCCAGAGCGTGGAAAACCTGCTGGGATCAATTTTTGGGGTGCCACCAGCATCCCCTTGGCCTGATGGAATTCCTCCAAGCTCACGTCAAAGGGAATTCCTCACACCAAAGGACATTTTCCTGAGGGATATTTTGTCCAGGGATGTGATCAAGGATCAAGATTTTATCCACAAATCTTTTCCTCACTCATTTTTCCCCTCTTCAAAATCTTGTTGGGATAAAGAGATCCCAGCCCACCCCAATCCCGAGGTGGGACCCTCAGAGCTCCCAGGAGACAACGAGTGGAGCCAAGCCAGAAACTTCCAGAGGAAATTATGGAGAATTATGGAGGGAACCTCCAGCTGAGAGAGGAGGAGCCAGGAGGGAGGGAAGGAGGGAGGGAGATGATCTCTGTCCCCAAGCCCAGGACAGGGAGGTGACAGCACAGAACCTATCGTGGCCTCCCAGCTGGTGCAGCTCCAGCCCGTGGCTCTCAGGGCTGCCATCCATGGGGACTTTATCAGGAGCTGTCCCTCCTTTAGGGCTGCCATCCATGGGGACTTTATCAGACTTTGTCCCCCCTTTGGGGCTGCCATCCATGGGGACTTTATCAGACTTTGTCCCCCCTTTGGGGCTGCCATCCATGGGCACTTTATCAGACTTTGTCCCTCCTTTGGGGCTGCCATCCATGGGGACTTTATCAGACTTTGTCCCTCCTTTGGGGCTGCCATCCATGGGGACTTTATCAGACTTTGTCCCTCCTCTCCTCCAGCCCCACTCCCGGCTCTGAGTTCCAAAAAGGGGTGGGAGAAGTCCCAGAATCAGCAGCACATCCTGAACAGCTGCTGCCACTCCTCTATCTCTGCCTCACCCCTGGTGGCTCCTTGTGGCTTCTGAAACCCCCCAGAGACACCAAATTGCCTGGTGGGGAGGAGTGACAACCCCAAAAAGGCTGCAGAGCTTTGTGGGGGCTCAGTTCTGGGTGGCAAGGGGTGAGGGGGTGATTTTTAGGGACACAGCTCCATCTGAAGCAAGAAAAGCCATTAAAAAAGGGAATTTTATTGAGGGAGGAGGGGAAAAAGGGTCCTTGAAAGAAACCTAACCTCCCTCTCCCCACAGCCTTTCGAAGGATTTCTTTCCCTGAAGATCCTTTTTGGGTTTTTGTTGTTTTTTTTTTTGGAGCACAGATGAATAAACTCCAGGCTTTGTTCTTCGCAAGGATCTTTTATCAGCTCCTAACCCTCATTTCATCTGCAAACGGGGACGGCGAACTGATCTGATCAAACAAGAACCTAAGCCAAGCTCTAAACTCAGCTTGAGCCGCTGGGAGAGCCCAATGAGTTCACACAACTTCCTGCATTTCATCCATCCCCGTGCCTTCTGTACTTCCAGGATCCCACTGGGAAGGAAAAAAAAAGGGACTTTTCATCAGCCTCCGGGCTCGGATTGAGGGAATTTCTCAAAGTGCTTTGCTAAGAGGCAGAGGCAGCTTAAAGGGATTTAATGAGCAAGAGAAGGTGACAACAGTCGCTGTCGCCACCGTTATTGTCACCCATCCTGTCACGCCCAGGAGCTGCTCGACTCTGCCACTCAAACCCTGCTGCTTCTTCAGCTCTTCCCCCTCAAACCCTTTAAAAAAATCAGCTCTTTTTAGGTCCAAAGACCCTCCTCAAAGCTCCTGTTCCGCTCAGGGGATCCCAACAGCAGAGTTTGCCCAAATCCCACTGCGGGAAGCACCTCGGAGCCATCGTGGCAGGATTTTTGCCTCACGGATGAGACCCAGAACCATCTGGAGAAGTCAGAAATTGGGAATTGCTCATGAAAGGACCCCAAACTGAGCTGGGATCAGCAACCCCGCGGCTCAGAAGAGTTTCCCAACCTTTCCCATTGTCCTGCTCCGGAGCAGAGCCAGGAATGCGCTGCTGGAAGGGCTCTGGATGGAATTCCAGGAGGGAATTTGGGCACAGCTGCCCAAAGAGCCCAGGGAGCAGCAGGATTCCTTCCCCCACCCCTGCCCTGAGGAGGCACCACCCTGCCTGTGGTTTCCTGCGGTGACATTGGGGTTTTGTCACCCAAATGTGGCTGCTCCAGGGCCAGGATGTCACCCTGTGGGGCCACCAATGGGATGGGGGACGCTGATGTCCCCTGCGAGCTGAGGTGGCTTCTCCTGCTGGCCCTTAACTCTGGAAAAATCCCTGGAAAAATCCAGGAATGGGCTCCCAGCCCTCGGCAGAATGTGGATAAAACCAGGGATAGTTGTGGGATTGCTGCAGTTGGGAGTTGTCTTTGCACCTGTCTGGTCAAGGATGAGCGGGAAGAGGAGGATTCTGTGAGGCTCTGGTGGGGAATCCATGCCAGGAATCAGGCTGAGAACACAATTTCCCTGCTCCCGGAATCTCTCCAATAAGTTTTTAGGATCCCTTAATGGAATCCGTGCCAGGAATGAGGCTGAAAACAGTTTCCCTGCTCCCGGAATCTCTCCAGGAAGTTTTTAGGATCCCTTAATGGAATCCGTGCCAGGAATGAGGCACAGACATCTGTCCCTGTTCCCAGAGTCTCTCCAGGAATTTTTTAGGATCCCTTAAGAGAATCCGTGCCAGGAATCAGGCTGAAAACAGTTTCCCTGCTCCCGGANTCCATGCCAGGAATGAGGCAGAGATATCTGTCCCTGTTCCCAGAGTCTCTCCAGGAATTTTTTAGGATCCCTTAAGAGAATCCGTGCCAGGAATGAGGCAGAGACATCTGTCCCTGCTCCCAGAGTCGCTCCAGGCAGTTTTTAGGATCCCTTAAGAGAATCCGTGCCAGGAATGAGGCAGAGACATCTGTCCCTGCTCCCAGAGTCGCTCCAGGCAGTTTTTAGGATCCCTTAAGAGAATCCGTGCCAGGAATGAGGCAGAGACATCTGTCCCTGCTCCCAGAGTCGCTCCAGGCAGTTTTTAGGATCCCTGAGGACCAGCTCATCACCATCCCTGAATAAAGCAGGAGGGGCTGGGCCAGACAAGGCTCTGTGGGGATCTGCTGATCCCAAGGGATTGCCTTGGCCTGTCCCATCCAGCCTCTGGCACGTCCAAATTGGCTGCAGTTTGCCCACGGGCACAACTTGGCACCCTCTGCACTGCAGGAAGAATGGGATTGTTCCCATGGGAATTCCCAAGGAATTGAGAGGATTGAGGAGCGCAGAGAGTTAAAACTGCAAAGCTTCTCTGCTCCCTCAGCAACCCAAAATCTGCTTTGCCACAGAAAATAAAGTTCTCCATCCGAGCTACACAGGAAAAAAAAAAAAGCAGCTTGGATCAATCTCCTCATCCCTTTGGATCCCAAAACTCCAGGCAGGAGGATGGGAGGGAGCAGAACATTCCCTGAGTCACCGGTGGGGCTGGGGGTGAAATTCCTGCTGGGTTAGACCTGGCCCTGACTCAGGAGCTGAGGGAACGGAGAGGAACAGATCTGACATCAGCAGGTGTTGAAATAAAAGGCCCAAAGCAAACATCCATCAAATCCTGGGATTGGGAAAGATGTCTGATATTCCAATGTGGCCACAGAGAGCTCCTGGGACCTGCTGCAGGCTCATCCTTATGGAGCAAAACTTCCAGGAATGGTTTCCACACCATCCCTATTCCCTGGGAATGCCTCTCCAGGCTGGCTGTGAACCCCCAGCTCATTGTGGGGATAAATTCCAACACTCTCCAAAGAGTTTTCCAGTGGAGTTGGATATCTGGGAGCGCAGTGCACCCCCGAGGAGCCCAATTCCCTGCTGGAATGCTGCCCTGAATTCCCAGCAGCTGGAATTTGTTGTGGGATCAAAGAGCCTCCACTGCAGGCAGCTTCTCCTCCCCAGTGGTTATTTAAGCTTTGGTTAAACCTCTCCAAGCTTTTCTCTGGAAAAATTCCCTCCTGGAATGTCCTAACTCCCACCCTGAGAGGTGTTTGGCATCCTGGAAGCTTTTCCCCACTCTCTGTGCCTGTGGCATCTTTGGGAGAAGCCTGAATCCCAGCTGGGACCACTCAGAGCTCATCCACATCCCCACACCTCACTGGGAATTCCTTTCTGGATCAGATTCTCCTCTTCCAAATAACAAATCCAGGGAGAAAACTTCCAAGACTTTCACTTCCACTTTAATATCCACAAACTGCCAAAAAGAACACTTTAGCAAACAAATAATGTTTCTTAAGTATAAAAAAAAGGCTCAAAACTCTAAATAAAATATAAAAAACCCAACAGCTCCACGGCTTTCAACTCTCCATGTTGGAGTTCTCACTCCTGCAAGGCACAACCCAATGTCCATATGGGGAAAACAACCCCAAACATTCCCAGAAATTCAGTTTATTCCTTCATGGCCCAGCAGCAGCTTCCTGAGCACATCAAGTGTTTGTCAAGCTGCACCCCAAATCCCCTCAGATTTGGCTATCCAAGGAATTTGGGGGACTCGGAGGGGTTTTCCAGTATCAAGTGGGAGAGGAGTGGATTTGGGTGGATTTTTTTGGGACATCCTCAGAGCTGAGGGGTGAAAATCGGCATTAATTCAGTGCTGGTGATTGGAGTTCTGAACCAAGCGGCTCAAAAATCAGAATATCTCGGTCCCAAAGTGCCCTCTGCTGGCAGCGGGGCTGGAAGCGCCAGGAAATCCTGGGAAAGAGGGAGGGAGGGAGGGAACAGACAGGAGCAGCTCCATCCTTTTATCCACCCCCCACACACGGCACAGCTCTGGGAATCCACAGTGGGATTTCAGGGAGGACAACAAGCGGCTTCAGGCTTTCCCCTAAAAATTTCCCCGCTGGAATTTGTACCCTGAGGGGAGTTTGGCATCCTGGAAACTCTTCCCCACTCTCTCTGCCTGTGGGAAAATGGGATCCAAATTCCAGCTGGGAGTACTCAGGAAATAGGGATGGACACAGCAGGGTTTTGCTTCCAGTTTCTGTCCCTTTCCAACTGGATTCATGGAGTCATAAAATCACGAGATTGTTGAGGCTGGAAAATCCCTCTGGGATCATCGAGTCCAAGCTGTGCCCGATGCCCACCCTGAGCCCTGAGTGCCACGTCCAGGTGACACCTCCAGGGATGGGCACTCCAAACCTCCCTGGGCATGCCTTGCCAGCCCTTTCCACGAGGAAATTCCTGCTGATTTCCAGCCTAAACCTCCCCTGGCCCAGCCTGAGGCTGTTCCCTCTCCTCCTGTCCCTGTTCCCTGGGATAAGATCCCAAATCCTGCCTGGCTGCCCCCTCCTGTCAGGGAGTTGTGCAGAGCCACAAATTCCCCCTGATCCCCTTTTCTCCAGGCTGAGCCCCTTTCCCAGCTCCCTCAGGATTCTCCAAACCCTTTCCCAGCTCCCTCAGGATTCTCCAAACCCTTCCCTGGACATGCTCCAGCTCCTCAATGTCCCTCTTGCCGTGAGGGCCCAAACTGGACACAGAATTCCAGGCGCCTCAGGAGCTCCCAGTGACATTCCTGGACATCCAAAGGTTCCTTTGTGCTGCTCCCACCCTGTCCCAGCTGCTCTCCAAGCCACTGCAGAGCCCCTGGAGGTGTCCCAGGCCAGGCTGGACAGAGCTTGGAGCCATCTGGGATAGTGGAAGGTGTCCCTTCCTATGGGAATGGGATGAGCTTTAAGTTCCTTTCCCATCCCAGCCACTCTGGGATCTGTTGTTTCTATCTCTCCACGTCCTGAGCCCACTCTGGAGCGACCCTCATGTCCCTCAGCCCTGGCACAGACAAAACCCACAGGGAATCCCCTCAGGGAAAGCTCCCCGGAGCTCCATCCCAAGCAACATTCAGGATCCTTGGCACCATCCCGAGCACAAAAGGCTGGAGATTGTAGAGAAGATGTGGCCCTATTTTGAGGGTCTACAATTCACTCTGTGCTTATAGATTGATGATCAGAAGGCTTTAATTATAGATAGATATTAATAAAAAGATGATTGAGAGAGAGGGAGAGATCAGCAGCTTCTACAGCAGCTGCTGGAGCTGTGATCATCTCCATGTCTCTCTTGTCTGTCTCCAGCACCAGCATGGAATTCACAACAAGAACAGAGAGGAGATCTTTGATTGCTACAAACACCTTACCATAAACATTTCTCATATTTACATTCTTTTCTTCCTGGGAACTGCAGAAGTTCCCCTTTAGAAATGGAGTTACAATTGAAGATAGGTTAGAAAGAAATTGCTTTTTCCAGCTTGTCTCAGAGATTTCTCAAAAACCCACTGCCAAGTCATGCCCACAGGAGATTAGCCTCACCACCCAGCCCAGACACCTCTCCACCTCCTACCTTTGCCGCTCCAGAAGTTCCCTTCACCTTGGAACAACTCAACTCCACCTCCCTCCCCATTTCCCTGTTTTTTCATGGATTTCGCTCACCGAGCAGCGTTTCCAAAGCCCTTTAATTCCCGGCGTGGCTGCTGTTGTTTACATCGCTTTTCGCCGCTCTCTGACGCTCGGCAATTGGTTCTCGGCTCCTCCTGGCTGTCCCACGGCGGGGCAGGAAGCGAGAGGTGGCAGCTGCTGCTCGGTGGTTTTCCTGTTCTCTCCTCCCCGAACGCTTCGGGGCCAGCAGAGCTTTGATCTCGGGCACACCGAGGTACAGAGCGTTCCTTTCCACAGGAAAGCCTCGCTGTTCCTATGGTTACAGGTGATTTTCGTGGGGTTTTAGTGAATTGTTTCCGAGCGGGAGCGCGGTGCTTGAAGAGGTTTGTGTTCCCTGTTGCGAAATGGGGAATAAATCGCTGTTATCTCGAGGCAGGGTGTTCTTTGAGGCAGGGTCTTTGTGCATTTTCGAGGCTAATCAGCAAGAAGGGAGCGTTAATTAGTGATACATCCCTGGCTCAAGGATATCCCGGAATTAACGGGAGATGTCATAAATCAGGATGTCGGTGGAGACTTTGCCGAGTTGGCAAAATCCACGCGGTCCTTGTGTCCCGTGGAACCTTAGAACGGTTTGGGATGGAGACGGGACCATAAATCGCATATCATTCCACCCCCTCGGCACCCAGATGTGCGGGGCGGATCCAGATGTCGCCCCTCCTCCGCACTACAACTCCCACAGCGCCCCGCGCTCCGCTCCACCTGCACTACAACTCCCGCCATGCCGCGCGCTCCCGCCACCCCTCCCCGCCGCACCTGGCGCGTGCGCATAGCTCCATATGGCTCCAAGATGGCTGACACAGCGTCCGGGGGCTCCGGCACGGTAACGGCGGCTCATTCCCGGGGCGCGGGGCGGCGGTGAAGCGTCCCCGGGCGGGGCTGAGCGGGGCGGCAGCGCCTGATCCCTGCGGAGCCCCGAGGAGCTCTCGGGCCGGCCGCGGAGCGCGGAGGCGGCGGGTGGGGAGAGGGAGGCGCTGATTGGCTGGAGGGCCTGAGGGGAGGCGGGCGTTGATTGGCTGAGGATGGTGCGCTCCGATTGGCTGGCGGTGGTGGGGCGGGAGT
>VZRF01011153.1:0-10729 GCA_013396875.1 Vireo altiloquus | reverse complement strand
CCTGGTTTGATTGCCTGGGGTTTGATCCTGGTTTTATCGCCTGGGGTTTGATCCCAATTTTATCACCTGGGGTTTGATCCTGGTTTTATCGCCTGGGGTTTGATCCTGGTTTTATCACCCAGGGTTTGATCCTGGTTTTATCACCTGGGGTTTGATCCTGGTTTTATCACCCTGGGTTTGATCCTGGTTTTATTCCCCAGGGTGTTGTTGGGTTGGTGGGCAGAGCTGGAGGCATGGATTTTTTTGTGGGTTTGTTTTATCCCAGCACAGAAATCCTCATTTTTTTCACTTATAACATACTCCCAGGAGCTCCATAGTGCTGGGATAAGCAGAGAAACAACAAAATTTTGGATATTTGTCTCATTAAGTCTCCCTTGGAGCAGCTTTGCTCCTTCCTCTGTGGGTGTTGATGAAAACCTCACCTCCAGATTGTTCCAAAATCGAGAAATGATCCAATTCTGGGTTTTTTTTTCATGTTTGAAATACAGATTTGCCTTTTGCTTTAACCTTTTAACACCCAGCCTGCAAAATGCTCCATCCCAAGGGTTATTTTTCATTCCTGCCTAAATTTGTTGCAAATTCCCATCCCCGGAGCTGCCACAAAGGTGATGAACATGAAATGTGTGGTGGTTTTATCCCACAGATATCTCAGAAATCGGGAGGAGTGCCAAGTCCTACTGCGAGCACACGGCCAGGACCCAACCCACGCTCTCGGACATCGTGGTGACCCTCGTGGAGATGGGTGAGGAACTCCTTCTCCTGATGCCTTAAATGGCTCCCTAAAAACAGAGAGCAGACAGGAATAAAGGAATAAAGGAGGGATTGATTGGAAAGGCCTTCAGAGGTCACACTCTGGGCTCCAGAGGCTCCTGCCTCAGTGCATCCCAAAATGGACAATGACAGCTCCCGAGTTCTTCCCACTTTGATATCAGCATCAATTGCCCAAGCAGAAGCCAGGCAAGGATGGAATTTGCCCAAGCTTGCCCCCCTCTCCCCAAGATGAAGGTTTGCAGTTGTTGGGCCCAGGAGGGTCTGGGTGTCCTTGGAGAGCGAGCTGGAGAGGCTTTGTTATGTCAGTGTGAGCATGAGAGAACAGCACTGAACGAGCTCCAGGGAGCTGCAGAGTTATACTGGGCACTGCAGGGCTGGGAACAGAGAAAAGTTCAAACCATCATTCCCACTCTTCCCACCTTCAGATCAGGAAATCCACCCTCCAGTCTGGGATCTGGGTGGTGCTCACTGCTGTGGGCACACATGGCACCTGATTTTCCTTCTCCTGTCATTTGGAGCCCTTGGGAATATTCCAGAGAGAGGGAGTTTTGACAGGATAAACTCCTGGAGTGATTCCTGTTTTCCTCTTTTGTGTTCCAGGGTTCAATGTGGAAACTCTTCCTGCCTATGCCAAACGTTCCCAGAGGATGGTGATCACTGCCCGTACGTGAGGAGCTGGGAGTAGTTTGGGATTCCTGATGAGCTTTCTGTGGGATGATTCCAGGGATTCAGGGCTCCTGTGGTGACTCGTAGGAGGTGAAGGGACCTCAGTCACTCGGGAGAACCCTCAGGGTGGTTTTGTTGCAGGACAGAGGGGCCAAGGGATCCTTGTGCCTTCTGGAATGCCAATGCCAAGCTCGTGGGATGTACTCCATGCTCGGGTGGGGCCTGGGATGGGATCAGAGCTCAGCAGCAGCACTTTGGGATGAGCCTGGGTGGGAGGAACTCCCTGATTCCTGTGTTTTCCCCCTGCAGCTCCGGTGACAAACCAGCCTGTGACTCCCAAAGCCCTGACAGCTGGGCAGAACAAGCCTCATCCACCCCACATTCCTGGGCATTTCCCAGAGTTCCCAGATCCTCACACTTACATCAAGACACCAGTGAGTGAAAAGCACATTTTTGTGCTGTTTGGGCTCTGTTTGGAGTCCAGGAGTGGGGTGGTTTTACTGCAGTGCTGGTGCCATTTATCCTAAATATTGCTTTTCCTGGCTTGGGATATTCCTTGTTTGGGGGTTGTGGACATCCCTTGGGATGGGATCCTTCCAGTTACCTGTTCCCTGGCCCATCCCAGTTCAGAATCCCTGTCCCATCCCATTATCCGTTCCCAGACCTTTCCCAGTTCAGAATCCCTGGCACATCCCATTATCTATTCCCACACCCTTCCCAGTTCTCCCAGACCCTTCCCACTTCTCCCAGACCCTTCCCAGTTCAGAATCCCTGGCCCATCCCATTATCCACTCCCAGACCCATCCCATTACCTTCACCCAGACCCTTCCCAGCACAAAATCCCTGCATTTCTGGCCGCTGGGCCTCCATAACTCTCCAAAAACCTGTGGAAATCCTTGTGATATTTGGAAGTGGAGCTCTTCCATCCCTCTCTTCCCTGCTCCAGACCTACCGGGAGCCAGTGTCCGACTACCAAGTGCTGCGGGAAAAGGCAGCATCCCAACGGAGGGATGTGGAAAGAGCCCTCACACGGTTCATGGCCAAGACTGGAGAGACCCAGAGCCTCTTCAAGGATGATGTCAGCACATTCCCACGTCAGTGATTCCATCGTTTCACATCCCTGCTCCTCCCCTTTAGGGTTTGGGAATCGTCCCGTGGTGTTTGCCCTGCTGAGGCGCCCGAAGGTTGGGGAAGGAGGGATTTGGGGGTTAAAATGGGGAGGAAAACCAGAAAGCTGCTCCTAAACTCCCCAAGGTTCCCTTTTGTATCCTGGTGAAGGCTGAGAGGGGATGAATCCAAAGCTCATCCCCATCCTGGCTCCACCTGCTGTAACCTGAACAAGGAATTTCTTCTCCCTGATGTTTTCCTGCTGCCAGAAATTTTCCTGTCTCTCTGCCTGCAGAGCAGTGATGAGAATTCCCACTTTCCCAAGGCTCACTGGCAGCTTCATTTAAGGGGAACCCAACTTCCCAGATAATTGGGATTTTATGGTGGAGCTCAGGAAGGGCTTTTTGTGTTGGAACACTGCTGTGTCCTTGGCTGGAAACAGGCTTCAGAAAACTGGGGAGTAGTTTGAGTAGTAGGAATCTCTTAGGGATCAGGATTCCCTTCCTGATCCTTGGGAACAGCAGGAAAAGGAAAGCGTCCCAAACCCAGAACCAGCAAAATGTTTGTTCTCTGTAACTTTGTGCTTTGTGTTTGAGTGGAGGAGTTTTCTCCCAGCTTTCCCAACCGTGTGTCCTCTTTTCCCTGCTCCCAGTGATTGCTGCCAGGCCTTTCACTGTGCCCTACCTGACAGCTCTGCTCCCCTCCGAGCTGGAAATGCAGCAGATGGAGGAGACAGATTCCTCGGAGCAGGACGAGCAGACAGACACCGAGAACCTCCCGCTGCACATGAGCACGGTAGGATCACCCTGAGGGTGCTCCTGGGTGGGAATTCCTGGAGCTGGGAGAACCTGGCTGTGCCTCCTGGGGAGTGGGAAATGGAACTGAGCGTTGATAGGGGTGTTGGACTTGGAAAACCTGGCTCTGTTTCATGGGAAATGGGAAATGGAACTGAGTGTTCATAGGGTTGTTGAGCTTGGAAAACCTGGCTCAGATTCCTGGGAAATGGGAAATGGAACTGAGTGTTCATAGGGTTGTTGAGCTTGGAAAACCTGGCTCAGTTTCCTGGGAAATGGAGCTGAACATTGTCCTGGTTCTTCAGCTTGGAATTCTGGCTCTGTCTCCTGGGAAATTGGAAATGGAGCTGAACATGGTCAGGGTTGTCAAGCTTAGGAAAACTTGGCTGTTTCCTGGCGAATGGAACTGAACATTGTCCTGTTTTTTTAGCTTGGAATTCTGGCTCTGTCTCCTGGGAAATTGGAAATGGAGCTGAACATTGTCAGGGTTGTTGAGCTTAGGAAAACCTGGCTCTGTCTCCTGGGAAATGGGAAATGGAATTGAATGTTGTCAGGGTTTTTGAGCTTAGAAAAGCTGGCTCTGTCTCCTGGGAAATTGGAAATGGAGCTAAACATTGTCAGGGTTCTCGAGCTTAGGAAAACATGTCACTGTTTCCTGGGAAATGGGAAATGGAACTGAGTGTTCCTAGGGTTGTTGAGCTTGGAAAACCTGGCTGGGTTTCCTGGGAAATGGAGCTGAACATTGTCCTGGTTCTTCAGCTTGGAATTCTGGCTCCGTCTCCTGGGAAATTGGAAATGGAGCTAGGGTTCTTGAGCTTAGGAAAACCTAGCTCTGTCTCCTCAGAAATGGGAAATGGAGCTGAACATTGTCAGGGTTGTTGAGCTTGGAAAAGCCTGGCTCTGTCTCATGGGAAATGGAATTGAATGTTGTCAGGGTTTTTGAGCTTAGAAAAGCTGGCTCTGTCTCCTGGGAAATTGGAAATGGAGCTAAACATTATCAGGGTTCTTGAGCTTAGGAAAATATGTCACTGTTTCCTGGGAAATGGGAAATGGAGCTGAACATTGTCTGGGTTGTTGAGCTTGGAAAACCTGGCTCTGTTTCCTGGGAAATGGGAAATGGAACTGAGCATTGTCCTGGTTCTTCAGCTTGGAATTCTGGCTCTGTCTCCTGGGAAATGGAGCTGAACATGGTCAGGGTTCTTGAGCTTAGGAAAACATGTCACTTTTTCCTGGGAAATGGGAAATGGAACTGAACACTGTCCTGGCTCTTCAGCTCCCTGCAGAGCTCAGTGCAGAACACGTCTGGAGCAGGAGCTTTCAGTGCATCCCGAATTTCAGTGCCAGGGAAGAGGGTTCTGCTCAGATCCCACAGTTTCCCAAGGGATTTCCTTGGCTTAGAAGCCAGGAGGCCTGGCCTTGAATGCAGCTCCTTGTGTGCCTGGCTGTCGATTATCCCTCCTGCCCACAGGTTCTGCGCTTTGAACTTGGAATCCTGGAATGCTTTGGGCTGAGAGGGACCATAAAAACTTTCTCCCATGGGCAGGGACACCTCCCCCTATCCCAAATTGCTCCAGCCTGGCCTTGGACACTTCCAGGGATGGGGCAGCCACGGATTCCTTGGGAAGAAGGATTTCTGAGGCTGACTTTGGGGGTTTTTATTGTTGTTTTTGACCGTGCCAGGATGACTCCGGAGCCGAGAAGGAGAACACCTCAGTGCTGCAGCAGAACAACTCCCTGGCAGGCAGCAGGAACGGGGAGGAGAATGTGATCGACAACCCCTACCTGCGGCCCGTGAAGAAACCCAAAATCCGCAGGAAGAAGTGAGGGGGGAGCTGGAATTCAGAGGAACTCAGAGGGGTCAGGAGAGGCAAATCCAGCTGAGGAAGAATCTCCCTGCGTGGTGAACTCCATCCTCCCCCTTCCCTCTGCTCGCTGGGATGGTCCAGGAAAGCCACCTGGGGATTATCTGGGGGATTTTGGTTTCCACGGTTGGGAGGATTCTGGATTTTCTGGATTTTCTGGAGAGCTGGAGGACACAGGGCTTGGATTTGGAGGCACACAGGGAATTTTCCCACTCCCACTTCCCACAAAGGCATCGCTGGCGTGTTGGTGCCTGGCAGGCTGGAAAAGGAGCTTCCATCAACCCTGAAATCCAAGGAATTATTAACAAAGAGAAAACTCCCAGGGAGGTTCCTCCCTTTGCATTCTTGGCAGGTAAAAGCAAACAAATCTTTTCTTTGGTAACCAGAAGGTGTCTGGTGTGCTGGTAAAGGAGCGAAGTGTAAATACAGAGCTCCAAGGACATTTTATTCTCACTTTGCAGCTGCTCTGGGGACTGAAAACCTCTCAAGTGTGGTGGTGTTTACCCTGCACTGCTTTGAGATAGTTTATTCCTCTCACAGCTGCTCGGGGCTCGTTTGCAGTTCATTGTTATTTTCCACACAGCTCAAATCCTCCGAGGGTTTCCACCTTCCCCGCTTGCTTTGGAAGTTGGAAAATGGAACAAAGCTGCACTGATGGCAGCACTGAGCACACTTCTGGCATTTTATCTGCTCTCAAATAAGTGCTTTTATCAGCAGAAGTTGATTTTTTTCACCCTGCTTTATTTCACCCTTTTATTTTCTTTATTTTTATGGCAGTGTTGTCATTATAATGCTATAATTTCTGCTATATATCTGTCATTATAATGCTATAATCACTGCTATAATTTCCTTCAGCGTTTTTTTAGANTTTTTATGGCAGTGTTGTCATTATTGGTTTTCCTATAATTTCCTTCAGCATTTTTTAGGCAAAAAATGGGTCAAATTTCCTTGAGAAAAGACTCCTGTGGTCTGGTCCAATCTTCCAGGAATCCCAAGTTCACCTCCATGCAGATAAAAGGATCCTCCCTCTTCCCCCATCTCCCAGGGAGGAGGAAAATAAAAAGAAATTATTTTTTTCCAGTGAAAATGGAGATATTCCTTCCAAAAAATCTGAAATTAAATCTGCCATTGTCACTTCTGCTGGTGCCTTGCTTGTACAGAATGACAGATGTACAGACACACCCTGTATGTTTGTATATATCCAAAAGTTTTATCTTTTTTTAACTTTTTTTTTCTGCAAGGAGAAAAATCCCTTGCTGGGTAGGGGGAGAAAAAAAAAAAGAAAAGTGTGGAATGAAAATTGTAATTTTTATGTTCATAATAAAAGAAATTTTATCTCCTACAAGCAAAGCTGAGTCCTTCACGTTTCAGGAGTGGGAAAGTGCCTCACACATAATTTTTTTGGGGGGGTTGGCCAGGAATACAAAAATGAAGCCTTAAACAGCCTAAACCCCTCAATTTTTTAGGACGAGAAAAATTCCAGAGAGTAAAATCTTGCTTCAGAATCTCGCACCCAAAAGGGGACAGCTGCGACTCAAAAACTGGGAGCAGCTGTGAGAGGTCCTGAAAGTGAGAATTGGAAGAATAAATCTTGGTTTTGTGGCTAAAATTGGGCTGCAGGTGAAATTTGCTACAGCAAACAGGTAAATAAATACAGGAAATTGGAAGAGAAGTGGAACTGGAATTGCACCCAGAGGGATTTTGCCTCTCCAAGGTCTGTCTGGGATTCGGATCAGACATGCCCGTGTGAGGGTTTGGAGAAATCAAAGGTCTGAGGGGGAAACAGCTGCCCCAACACCAGGAACTTTCTGTTTCAGGCCACATTTATTTTTGTTGCCGGATTCTCGATTCGAGCATTGTGTTTTTGTTCGCTTGAGGATATTTTTGTGTCACCAGGGAGGGAGGCAAAATGCAAAAATCCAAAAGTTTGGGCCTGGTGGGGCCCGGTGGGGCCTGGCCCAAGCCAGCCTCTTTCCCTCAGATATTTTCACGCTGTTATTTTGGGCACAAAGACATTCAACAGCCTCTGAAGGTACCAAGAACCACCTTGATATTCCTAATTTTTCCTCAGGTTGTGAGGGAAAACCCCTAGACTGGCCTGGCTATGAGGAGAAAGTGAGGGGGGATCCTGAGGGGAAGATGGGGATGTTCATTCCCAGTGCTGAGGAAATGGAGGAGCTGCCCTTTGGCTGTGGTTGTTTGGCTCCTTTCCTGCCTCAGGAAAAACCGGATTTTGAGGGAAAAGTGAGGAAATCCATGGAAGGAGTGGGATGAGCTGAGGGGAGAGTTTCCAAGCCCCTCACAACTGCTTGCTCCCCCTTCCCAAAGGGATCATGGAAAGGGTTTTTTTGTTCCAGTGGGATCAGGGAGAGAGGATTTTATTTTTTTTCCCAGCAGGATTTGGGAGAGATTTGTGAGGGGAAAAGCTGGAAAACTCCTGGGTTGAGGCAAAGGTGATTTAATAGGGAAACAAAGGAAAACAAAGAGTTTATTACCTGCTTCCCACAGGCACCTCCCAGGAGAGCAAGACCTCATCCAAGAGGGTCATGAAATGACTGGAAAAATATTTTAAATGTTTGATTTATTAAGCCCGGTGGTGCAGATGAGTGTTCCCAAAGAAAGGAGGATGTGGCACAGTTGGAATCCTCAGCTGTAGTACAACTTCAGGTAGGCCTGCCTGGCTTGATTTTTCAGGAATTTTTTATCCATAGTCATCTAAAAAACAAAAAAACAAACCCAACTTTTCATAATAAAAATGAACATTTCCAGAAAATGAACCCCTTCCAGAAAAGGAAGGGGTGAGACCTCAACCTGTGCTTTAAATGAGATTTTCTTTCCAGCAGAGCCACACAAGGCAGCAGAGGCCTTGCTTTGCTCCTTTCGGGGGTGAAAACTTCCAGAGGAAATTTCTGAATAAAAGGGTTTTTTTTTGGAAGAGTTTTGCAAACAGCCATTTTCTGTGAGAAAACCACTTGGCATCTTGTGGCCCAGGCAGGAAAGGATAATGCAAAACAGCGAAAATATCAAGTGAAAAGGAAATTTCCCCTCTCAGAAGCAGGAGAGGATAACAAAACATGGTGAAAATGGGAAGGAAATTTCCTTTTTTTTTTAAGGAAGATTTGAAGCAGGAATAACATCCCTTCATCCCCGTCCTTACCTTCTGGATTTGCAGCTTCACCATCCTCTGGGGCAGTGCTGCCACTGCAGCCCAGTCCGGAGCCCCAAACTTCATCGGCCAAGTGACTTTCTTGGTGAAAGGCTGGTTTATGTCATAAGTTCCAGGCCTAAAGGAAACAGGCACCAGATTATCTCAATTTTTATATCAATTTAGGAGCTGGTTTCGGTGTTTTGTAATTCCTGAATTCACCTCTGCGGCCAGCTAAAATGCAATTATTCGTTAGCAGCCACAGCAGTGCCTCAGAAAAGGGATTTTGAGGCAGCATCGAGACCTGAGTTTTGAAGCAATTTTTTGTTTTCAGCAGAGCCCCGCGGGGCAGTTCCACGTGAATTCCACGCTGTGGTATCCCAGGCATCGTCCCAAGCTAAAGCCTAAATCAGGGGGAGTTTTTTGGAGATAAAAAGCCCTTTTTTACAGATTTTTTGGAGACAAAAAGCTTTGTTTGGAGATCAAAAAGCTTTACTGAGAACTCCATCCCCACCTCCCATTTGTGCGCTTCTCCCTGCCAGGATTCCTGCTAATTGTGAGGAAAAACGAGTTAAATTACCCAGGGTAAAATTCCTTATCTGGAATCCGGTATGAGAATCGCGGCGTGCTGGAGAAAAAGGGAACGCGGGCAGGCCGGAGCTTCCTCTCGTCCCCCGGGAAGGGCCGGTAGGCGCCGGGGCCGGGAGTCACCATCTGCGGGGACAAAAAACCCCTCAGGATGGAGGATTTTGTGCCAAATATTCCCGCATTCCCAAAGCAAACAGCCAGGTGGATGTCACAGCCTCGCCGGGGAATGTTTTGGCTGCTTTTTTCCTCCTTATTTTTGGCTCTCTCCTTACCCGAGCCCTCAGCGGGAAGCGCGGGGCTGTCCTGGCTCCCATCACGTATCCCAGGCTGCTCATGGGACGAGTGCTCACGGAGGATTTGAGGATGTTTTTCTGCAATTTGAATGATTTATTGGCATTTTAAAGACACTGTTCTTTAATTCAGGGCAGAACTACCTGAGCAGCAAATGTTATTCCTATTGAAGTTATTCCTAATAATTCCCCTAATTTCTCACTGCTGCAGAGCCTCAAGGACTGGTTGGGAAGAGAGAGAATTCCTTTTTCCAGGTGGATGTGGGACACCCTGCAGAGGCTCAGGAGTGCACGAGCAGCAGATGTTATTCCTATCAGAGTTATTCCTATTAATTCCCCTGATTTCTCACCGCTGCAGAGCCTCAGGGATTGGTTGGGGAAAGGAGATAATTCCTTTTTCCAGGTGGATGTGGAGCTGTTCCGCGGTGGGTCTGCAGGGCAGGAGTGCATGAGCAGCAGATATTATCCCTATTAATCCCCTAATTTCTCACTGCTGCAGAACCTCGAGGATGGGTTGGGAAAATGAGGTAATTCCTTTTTCCAGCTGGGCGTGGGACACCCTGCAGTGGGTTTGAGGGGCAGGAGTGGCCCCACTGCTCCCGTGCCTTGCGTGAAGGTGCCCAGAATGGAAGAACAGCTCACCTCTGGCCCCAGGTAACAGCCTGGCCCCAGGAGGGGATTTCCCCTCACTGCTGTCATCTCGATTCCCAGCCTGTCCGGGGCGTAGTAATAGGGGAACATTTTCCGTTCTTGGGTTGTCCCAAAGGAGATGCGCTTCTGCACGGCTGGGGGACGAGCAGAGGGAAATGCCACCAGCGGGATAAACAAAACAAAAAACAGAGAGAAAAGAGAGAAGAGAGTGACCACATGCTGCTCTCTGCCCTCATCTCCACGTGGGAACCTCCCTTGACCCTGGATATTTGTGAGGGATTCGCCCTTTGGCTCTGCCTGATCCCTCCTGCCACAAGGGGCTGGTTTTCCCCAGCCTGCGCAAGGAATTGGGATCGGCCCCGCGGTGGGGAGGTTGCTGGGGAAGCCGAGGCCACAGGGGAGGGGAAGGGGAAGAAAAAGCAGCCCCCCTGGGTGCCCCCACCTCGCCCAGCTCTCACCTTTTAGGTCCTGCTTTACTGGCATCCTCCCCTGCAGGATCTTCCTGGGCCGGGCTCTGTCTGCTTGAGTTGTTATAGCCACGGGGTAGGGGGATGGCAGCCCGTGGAGGGGGCAGGGAGAAGCTGAGGATTCACCATTTCCCTGTGGAATGTGCCAGGCTGGTTCAGGGCAGCAGCCCGAGGTTGTGATGTCACAGCCTTGGGGAGGTGACAACAGTTCCCCGCTCAGTTTCCAAGCGGCTGCCAGGGTAAGGCAACAAAAACACGGTGGAAAATGCCAGGCTGGGATTAAATCCAAGCCCTTCCCTGAACACAAGTGTGCACATCCTGAGGGAATCAGGAAGTATCATAAAGGACAAAATGAATTGAAAAAGGAAGTTGTTGGTTTTGCAGAGAG